>CAUYON010142126.1:0-31463 GCA_963573935.1 Arctocebus calabarensis
GATTTCCTTCTGAATATAAGATCATATCATCAGCAAAGAGTGATAGTTTGACCTCTCTTGTCCCCATTTGGATACCTCTGATTTCCTTCTGAATATAAGATCATATCATCAGCAAAGAGTGATAGTTTGACCTCCCTTGTCCCCATTTGGATACCTCTGATTTCCTTCTCCTGTTTGATTGATCTGGCTAGTCCATACAAACTTCTATTTTTCCCTGATAGCCTGTATTCAGGCAGTTTTAATCTTAATTTTCATATCCAACTTTTTAATAAATCCTCCCAACTTTATGACACAAGTATGTATAGGGAAGCATACTTTTTAATGTCTTCATAACATAATTAGTAATGTCTGTCAATGGAATGGATCCAGAGCTCTAGAACATATCTCTAAAGTCAGCCCTTCAATTTGATGATGGCCCCTAGTAAACCATTTTTCATTGATTATGGTTTTGAATATAATCTTAATATATGTACTTTTTTGAAAAAAGAAATGGTGCTAAAAGGCTAAAAGAAAAATAATATTTCTTGTTTTAGCGTTTACCAAATACAGATAAAGTTTCTAATCCTTTTACTAGGACTCTTCACATTTATCTTTATATTTCCAAAAAATAGACTTATCCTTCTGTTTATTGATATGCCTAAAAAATTACCTGTTGACTCTCTTTTATAGAGATTGAGACTTTAGTTCTTTTACATAAACCATTAATTTTATAATCCATCTTCCAAATAAAATTGGATTAAATCAGTGATCAGTGCTGCTTAAATCAGTGTGGACCCTAGGAATGTACCTAACTTTGAAATTTTTCTCCTTTCCTACACAACTTTTCATTTTTCCTGGAGTTAATTATTGCCTTGTTTTAAAATCTGCTTAGATTTCTTATATTCCAATCATTTTTTTCTCTCCAGTGCATGAATAGATATGTAAAATCTCTATGAATGGTTTTTCTAAATGCACAGATATTTCCTCTTTCACAGGCTCTTCTCAGAGATCCCGTCACCCCAATCTTCCTCTTCCTATCTGGCATGGATGATCTTTACCCTGCTGTACAATTCTCTCATCTTCTGAAATATTCTTACTCATCTAGGGATTTGATAACTTTTCTTTACATCACATATATTTCTTTTTCTTTTTTTTCTTACTCTCTAATACTAAAACACTTCTTCCTGTACCATCTTTGAAAACAAAATGCAAGGTACATTTTTCCATCTATGGAAGATCTATTTAAGTCTGTAAATGTCTTTAGTCAATCTTTCTATTGGCTAGTCTTAAATCTCTACCTTGAGAATAATTTCCCTCAAGATTTTTAAGCATTACCTCTTTTCCTCTAGCATTTTGCAGTATTGTTGGAAAAGTCAATGTGATTCTAATTCCTGATCTGTGTTATGTTCCTGGGTTTCAGGCCCATTCCACTGAAGGTTTTAGTATCTTCTCTTAGCTCTGCCATTCTGATATGTCATAATGAAGTGACAATGTGTGTGTGTGTGTGTGTGTGTGTGTGTGTTTATAGTTTCCTAAGCATTTCATAAGCCCTTTTGTTAAGGACTTATGCTGAGAAAAATATTTATATTATGTCTTTGATAATTTTTATATAACCATTTTTTAAATTATTCTTTCTTATACTCTTTCTAGATGAATGTTGGCATTCTTGAGTTGATCTTCTAGTTTTCTTGATTTTATTCTTTTTATTTTCTTCATTTTGGGGGGGCAGTTACTTGATAGGAAACGTTCTCAATATCCAGACTACCTATTGAATTATTCATTTTAATTTTCATATTTTTCCCTTAGCAAAGGTTTTTTCTTGAACTGTGTTTGTTTTTATGTCATAGTATTCATTTCTTATTTTGCCCAAATCACATCTACCAGCTCTCTCCTATTAATTACACAAGATATATTTTGTTTGTTTGTTTGAGGGAAGGTTTCCTCTTTATTGTCTCTTCATAAAGACAATTTCAGGATTTGAGAAAGGAGGGAAAAAAAGGAATTAAGGTTTAATATGAATTTAGACTTTTGTGTCAAACACTACTTTAGGTTCATTCATATCTCACTTAATCTCACACCATCCTGAGGTGTAGGTGTTATTATTGCCATAGCTGTTTGGCAGCTGAAATTCAAATATAGGTGTCTGCTTCCAAATCCCATGCTTCCTTTATTATCCCATCTACTACTCCTGGTAGAGATAATTATGACACCTAACCTTAAATTTAACATAAATAATTCATTTTATCTGATTAGGATAAGAATTAAAAAAAAACTAAATTCTCTGAAATACAAAATGGATTCTGAAAACATGCTTCCCTGACTTTTATTGCATATGATTAAGTAGACATTAGTATGTGCAGTGGGTGATGGTTGTTTAATCTCAACTCTGACTTTTCCCCTTCAAAGCATTCATAGAGCTCATTTATTTCTCATCTGAGAGTTCTTTGTGCATATTCCTTTTTAGACCTTTATAACCCTACTTAAAAGCAAACGTCTTGGCTTTATTTCTGTTAACTCCCACAGCTTGCACATAAAACATTTGTAGAAACTTGAAATGGTAAATCCTGCTATTTTGCTGGCACTTGATTTTAAGAATTTTATAAATGTTACCATAGTAAGTAATGCCTTCAAAGTCAACAATTTAAAAAAAGGTATGCTTTAGTTATTTTGCTGATCTCTTTACCTTTTTATGGTCTACCCACACTGAATAGTTTTCTACTTTGTTCTATCCAGGAAGTTAGATGCTCATGACTCTGGATGTAAGCTCCCAGGGGTAACATGGGAGTAGGTTTTTTATAATGGAATGTGCCATACATTTTTTCAAAAGCAATATTTCAGATTGTTGTGGTCTGTATAAAAACTTCAAGAAAAAGCAAACGATAATGTCCCCCCCAAAATTAGATAAGATTTACATTATTCTCTTATTAATAATAACATTTTTTCCATGTCACCATATAATTGCAAAGATTCATGTTACTAAATAACTCAATAAAAACTCCAAATGGCGACTCTTTGGATGAGTTCCACTTGCTAAACATACTTTATAGAAGAGTCTGAAATGTGCATTTACCCTTTGTAGTACACAGAAACTGCCCTATTAGTCATAAAGTTAAGGGAAACTGCAAGCTTTAAACTAATGGCAGTTTATCCTTAGTATTGTTAGCTACAAGTAATGCTCACAGTTTGAATTAAACTTATATTTTACTATTGCCACTGGGAAAATAAACCCAACTATAATAATTAATGTTTTCAGGTTTAAAATAATTTTTATTAAACTTATTATTGAAGAAAATTATTCCACTCATTGAGGTTTTATGTTATCACTTACTGGGATAATTTTCTCATTCTGATTTTCTAACATTTACATGTATACATAGAACATAATGTAAGTGAATATTTTTGTATAAGAGGCATAAGTTACTGAAGCTTTGCTTCAGGCTTAGTATTTGAAAGTGAAAATAATCACAACACTTTTGCAAAGTTAAAATGTAGAAAATATTAATAATTACTTCATAGCAAATTATCTTAAATATTACTTTCAATTGAATAAGCCAGATAAATGACATTTGAGATGACTCATAGTGTATTGATTAGCCAAGAACTGTAAATCCTCTGTGAATGTATGTACATATGTATACTGAGAAATAATATATAATTATTATAGTAATATTAATATAAGGAGAGTTTTCTGGCTTTTTTGTTATTAATCGTTTGTTTTTTGGCCTTTAAGTTGAAGAGTCAAACATTCTTGCAAATTAATATGACTTTAAAATTTTTAATGTCTGAAGTTACAGATTTTAAATATGATTAGATGCAACGCCATAGAATGAAATATTTCAGTGATGAAAATTTTTGAAACTAAATGCTGTCTTGACTTATTAGAGTTATATAGTGAAAGGAGGTCTGTAACAGGTTAAAAAGGAAAATTTCAAACTCCATTTAACTTTAAAACTGTATGTATACTCTTTCAGGAAGCACCATGAATGGGGTCCCTGTTGATGGATTTAGTATCTTACTCCCTGATGCACATGTGCATTGAATTAAAGGAACAGTAGCGATACTATTTTATAGAGTTGACATTCTACTCTTAATATGCATATTTTATCATTGGGTTTTTGTTTTAAACAAAGAGATATCCTACTCTACTATAACTCCTTTAACTACTTTAATGTTCCTCTTTAACATTTGAGAAGCTTAATTTAAAATAGTTTTCCCCCACTCTAGGGAAGGTACTTAAATTATAAAGTAGTTGTGTAAAACTCATATCTAAGATTTTACTGTAGTGTAACCTTGTATATATTTTTCTTAGATATACAAATATCATTGGCTTCCTGAATATTTAAAAAACATGTTGTTCCAGGAGTTTAGATGCAGCCTCTTTATTTAAAGAGTGTTATGATAGACTTCTTTAAAAAATAAAACACATATGCATGAATTCTTACACACAATAGTGTTTTATTTCTCTGAATATCCAATTTCTGTTTTATTCTGTCCTGAAATTCTATCGTTTCCTTACTTGGTATGTTGTTTTATACACTAATCTTTTATTTCATAATAGCATTTTAAAGACATTTCTTCACTAAAACATTGTTTGAAGAAAATTCGCTATCAAAATAAGAATGATAAAGAATTTTCTATTAAAAATTTTAGCTTTGCTACAGAACCATAAAATAGTTTAGTTTTTGAAAAGTATGGAAATAACAATAGCACATGTTCTAATATTGAAAAGTATGTTGATACTTTTGGAATGGTCACTTAATTCTAAGGAAAATACAACTAATCCTATGTCACTATCCCAAATGAGACACTTTTAATACCTGATTGCATTTTAGCTATTGCAATATGTTGTGTTTAAATCAAAGCTGCTCCATTTTATCCATTGTACACTAATGCTTCTGAGGCAGTTGCTCTGGGCTTGATGGAAATGACTTCTGGTTTATAAAGAGAAGTTGGGTTTAGATTTGTAATGTATAGTAAAGTGTATTTCCTTTTTTTCTTTTTTTTAAATTGGCTTTCAATTGTCTTAGTTTGATTGTATTTTAATTTTCTTTTTTCCCTTTTATTTATTACTTGTTTTATGTATTTATTATTATCATTACTTTTAATTGAGACAGAGTCTCACTTTGTGGCCCTCGGTGGAGGGCGGTGGCATCACAGCTCACCGCCACCTCCAAATCTTAGGCTTAAGCGATTCTCTTGGGACTACAGGCACCTGCCACAATACCTGGCTTTTTTTTGTAGAGATGGGGTCTCACTCTGTTTTAGGCTGGTCGCGAACCTCTAAGCTCAGGGCAATCCACCGGCCTCGGCCTCCCAGAGTGCTAGGATTACAGGTGTGAGCCATCAGTGTATTTCTGTGAGTTTAGCTTTTTTTTTGAGAGAGAGAGTCTCACTATGTCACCCTCAGTAGAGTGCTGTAGTGTCACAGCTCACAGCAACCTCCAACTCTTGGGCTTAAATGATTCTCTTGCCTCAGCCTCCCAAGCAGCTGGGACTGCAGGTGCCCACCACAACGCCTGGCTGTTTTTCAGTGTTAGTTGTCATTGTTGTTTGGCATGCTCGGGCTGAGTTTGAACCTACCAGCTCCAGTATATCTGGCTGGCGCCCTAGCCACTGAATGATAGGCATGGAGTGGTGAGTTTAGTTCTTAAATGAAAAAGTTGTGTGATCCCCTCTTGTCACTAGGTTGGTAGGTTTTCTTTGATGGCAGAACTTAGCTAATTTCTGACATACAGTAAAAATAGGATAGCCATGTCACCTGGCTCTATGGTAACGAGTGTATGCATTCTCAACAGGTGAATTATGGACCCTGCTGTCAGAAACAAAAGAGAAGTGAATTGATATCTAGTATTACAGTAAATTTTTATTTCTTTATCTGATCATTTAATGAGTATGATTTGAAAAAGCGCATCAGACATTTTCAAAAATTTTGAAAGGCAAAATGAAATTGACTTCAGTTATTTTTGTTTCGTTTTTGTGTTTTCTTATTGTCATTTTTTGTTCAATAGTAACACTGGAAAACTAAAAGTAAAATGGCTAAAAGTGAAAAATTATGACTATTAAGTTTATGTGTAGTTAGAATATTTATTCATGGTTGCTGAAGAACTGAATGCCATCATTTTTAACCATCACCAAAATGTTTTTAAAGCATAATATTAAATATTTTCCAGTCATATTATCATCTTTGGAAATAGCCTATTTAATTTTAAATACTTTTCTTTATCAGAAAATGAGTAGAAGTGCTAAGGAAACGGTAGTTTAATTGTCATAAAATACTTCTTGCTTTTACTATTTGACCTGGAATAGCTAAATCATCTCTGTTTATTTTACACACTGGGATCGTTGCTAAATTAACTCACCAATTTAGAGAACTGGCAATAATTTAGGCTATGTTCAGAATTAATTTAGAAAATTATAAATTAGGAAATGGGAATTTGTATCAAGAAAGCATGTATTAAGGGAAACTAAGTTTTCTTTAAAATCTATCTTAATAGATTATCTTGATAGTAACTAAAGATATTAAATGCAAAGCATATAGTTGATGTGAGAGCCATTTTCTGAATTGTGTTTCTAATACTAATCTTTAAATCTGTAGAAGTGAATATTACATTAGTCTTAATACTCTTAGAGACATTTAGCTAAAGTTTATATGATTAACATAGAAACAAAAATATATACCTTTATCTGTAGATAACACTGCAGTAAAATGAAATGGATTTTTGCTGCAGAATTTTCTAGCTGAACTTAATTAAACCACATGGATAATTAATTCTTACTCTGAATTTTTATTTCACTTGATATTTTAGAGACCAGACTTGAGATTTTTTTCCCAAATAACCTAGTAAGGAATCTTTGTAGCCAAAATTGAGGATGATTATTGCTATTGTAACTAATGATTAAATTAGAAATGTACCATCTAAAATTGGTTCATGTGCCATCACTGGAATATATACATTTTAGAGGAACATTGGTCAGTAAATTAATTAAAGATTCTATGGTTCATGGTACATTAAGATTATTTCCTTTTTTTTTTTTCTTTTTAAGATGGAATGTGGAATGGCTGGCGCATGATACAGTAAATTAGAAACAAATGATTCTGATTACTTCTGTTTTTTGTGATTCCCTACAATATGTCATTTCTCAGTAGATTTTATAGTCTGGAAGGAAAAGCAGACATAGAACAGATAATTACAGGTATACCAAGTATAACGGAGAAAGTCAAGGTGCTAAAAAACGTCAGTACAAGTCGCACTTATTCTGGTTTGAGCTGGGCATCAGAAATCCCCCATCAGAGAAAGGGGTTTTGTAGAGGAAAGAAGATTTAAAGTTAACGTAGAAAAATATGTGGGGATGAAATGAGTGACGTTGGGGTGGGGGCACATGACGAGGTCTTGAGCTGGGAATGAGGTGAGTCTGTTCAGGCAATACCATTCACACACTGACTGTCCATTCCACCTGTCTTACAGGAGACGTTGCCACCCTCGCGCTGCCTAAAATTAATGTGATGCTCTGCAGTGCTCCTTGGGTTCTTTACTGATTTTTATTTTTGCATTTTGCTATAGCATATATAGGGTTTTCTCAATTTGGCCGTTTATTTGTGTTTTTTTAATTCCCTTCTTTCTTAACTTGACCTAGAGATTGATCCGATATTTAACCAGCATTACATATGACACAATGAAGGTCCATTGAGGTTTAAAGAACCTGCCTATGGTTACCCAACTTGTAAAGTCTGTAAAAGGCACATAGAAGTTTATACGTGACTCACTCACAGTGCTACGGTGGCTTCATTACTAGTTAGTTACTAGTCAGGGCACAAACTCATTGTCCCACTACCAGTATGTTTCCCAGTATAGTCAGAGAGTATACAGTGCCAGATTAGTATAAAAATATATAGAAACCTGTCCCATTTTTTAGAACTGAGCTGAATAAGCTTCATTTCCTTATTTTATTTTGTTTAGTAATTTAAGTTTCCTGAATTAAATTAAGCAACAAGACTCCAGCAAATTAATTCCATTTATTAATTCTTCCATGGTAACTTTATATATAAACAAATAAAATAATCCATTCCTCAAATACAGACATGATCTTATTCTACAATTTATCATGTCAGAGGGAGCTAATTAATTCAAACTCTCCATCTTGAAATGGAGACTACCAGTGAAGCTAAACAAACAACTCTGGAAATTCTGACATTTTTAGGGCTAGCAAATTGTACGTTTGTTTCAAATGGCCTGTTTTATCATAGACATTTATGTTCACCTAATACGTGAAGTTGTCCCTTGCGGGTCCTTGCATGTTTGTTTAATGTCACTGCTTCTGAAGTGAATTGTGTTCTGTGTTTACTGTTCCATGTAGTCATGGCAAAAACTCAGCTGGAGTTTAAGATTGGGTCAATTAAGGGACATAGAGGTGATTTTTAAGAAAAATTATTTAGATAGGAATGCTGTAAATGATTTACACAGCATTAATAAAGCTTCAGGGACTAGGATAATGTCAAGGGTATAAGACGGAGGGGGGAGAAAGAAAAGATTGCTGGGGTACCAGAAGGAAGAATTGCCAGTTTGGATGTTCCTACCAAATGGGCTATTTGGTGGAATCTTTACATCTCAGAAAGTGCTGTGGTTTGAAGGGAGAGTGGTTTTTCACGACTTCTTTACTCTGTGGCTACCTCCTTCCAACTGAAACATAATTCTTTGAAAAACATGTTCTTTTTTACTTTCAAGAAATTCCCACATGGAATTCATCAGACATGATAAAATACTGTGCTTGTTCTGCTTTAGATCTTGAAAAAAGAGCTTGGTTGAAAATGTCCCCAAAGCATCATTTATTGTACAGTTCTTTCATTTTGTATTTTTTTCTGTCTTGCCTAAAGGACTTAGAGTTTGTTAACCAATGAATATATTTCATGGTATTAAAATTGTTTAAATACATTATTTTAGAGTTTAATAAAAAATGCTAATAAGTAACAATAACAAATTGCTTATGGAATAAATCAGCATCAGTTGACGGCTGATATTCATTTATTGCACATGCCACTTTGTGGGTAATATGGGTGACCTGAAAGGACTTGACATCCAGGAGGCTGGATAGCTAAAGCACGTGACAAACGCAGAAAATGATGAAGTGCTAAAAACAGGGCGGGACTCACAGAGAAGGGTTAGGTAAAATGAAATATTTGTATGTATTTACCCTAGACAAGGGATTGGCTTGGAGCTGCAAGTATAAGTAATATTTAGAAAGTATCAGGGAAAGGGATTAGTTTAGTTAAAAGAAATACTGAATCAGGATTTGTTGGGTGAATGTGCCACATTAAAGCAATTATAGTACTCCTAAACAGAGAAAAGTTTGCATAATTAAAGCCAGCAAAATTAAATTTGGAAAAGTATGTTGACTAAAATGTGAGGGACCGAGAATGCAAACAGGAGGGTAAGTTTTGTTTTGCTGTTAAGGACAAAAGAGAGCCGTTATCAGTTCTTGAGCAAACAAGAGCAACCTTTATGAAAATATGTTTAATAATAGTCCTTATGTTTATAAAATATGCTTATAAAATATGACCTATAAAAATGATATAAAATGTGTTGATAAATATAGTTTTGTGTTTAAAAATCATGTACAATAGTCTAGTCATGGACTATATTATTCTAATAGATTATAATAACAAGAGAAGGAATCAAAGATGATCTAGTGGTAATTTAGTTCATGTAGGAACACACTCAGCTTTACCAAGAATAATCTTACCTTTGACAATGCAGTACATGTCCACACATACATTTCTTTCATGTATTTTGCTTATAGAAGGAATACATTGCTGAATTCTAAAGTAGAATCTTGACCTTAATCTCTCTCCTCCTACAGTTCATGACTTTCTAAATGAATTGGTCAGTCTTATCAGAAATAGTAACAATTTACTATATATTGATTGAGTGATTCTCAGACTCTTGCCACTGTTAAAAGAACTGTGGGAATTATACAAAGCAGACACACATGGGCAATGTCTAGATAAGGTGTATCAAACAAATAGGTAAGATCACCCATCTTTGTCCATCAACAAACCTATTTCTCTTTCAAGACTGAGTTCAGGTATCACCTTCTCCTTGGGTAGTTATCAAATATCCCAGAAAGAAATAGCTACTTTCCATGAATTTCCTAATTCCATTATACTTTTTATTGTATCATTTTAATGGTATTTAGTATCTTCTAGTGTTTTTGTTTTTATGGTCTTTGCTGGGTTTGACTTTATTTAAGACCTACTCTGGAATCATCTATTTCATAGATGTATGTGCCGCTCAGATTATGAGCACTTTTAGTATAAGTAAACAATGGGCAAAAGCAAAAGGGATATTAAATAAATCTGCACATGAATAGTCATCATAATCATTACTGAAAGGGGCTAAAAGAAAGAGTAATAATTGTTACCTTTGTCCAAATGATCCCAACTCAAAAGTAAGAAAAATAATATACATCTGAGGGAGAAAACATTCTTCCATGTATGAACATGTATGTACTCAAAGTAGTTAGTACACACCTTTATGTGTTCAATACTTAATAATATTTGATTTTTAGTCTACAATATGTTATACTCTTTGAAAAATAAGCAACTACAGAAAGAAATGGGCAGCAAAAATGCCCGAGGTAAGCAGCCAGAGAAGAGCAGAGCATGTAGTCAGGTCTAGATCAATGGGAGGAAAGAATGTTGTCTTAATTCAATACAGTGTATATGAAGATCCCTTGGAGATTTTAACAGAGCCAAATGTCTTCTGTGCGGCACAGGGAGGCTGTAAGTATTCGTGAGGGGAGGAGAGAGAGGACACATAGGCTATGATTGTAGTAAGTCTTAATAATCAAGTACTGGCTTTTAAATTAATTGCCTACGCAAATGGGATACAGTATTACAGATAATATAAAAAGGTAAATTACCCCAAAATATTCATTTTTAAAAGTTTAGAGTATTTCAAGCATCTAATAGTCTGTTCAGATAGTCTAATAGTCTGTGAACTCACAATACACAAAAAAACGACATAATATATCATCTGATGTTCTCGGAACTCAGTGTAAATTTCTAAATGAAACCATATGCCAACTGCTGTTTCAGAAGAATGAGAAGAGTTGCCTGGTCTCCGTGGCTTTTTTTGCTTAATTTTTCCCTGGTAACATATATCTTGCTGAGACAGTCAGTATTCTTTCTGAGACTGTGTGAAGGAAATTCTGAAAGAGGGGGCCACTGTTGACTGATGACCCACCATATGTAACAGGATCGGATGAGACATTTCATGTCCTTTGTCTTGTGTTACTTTTCCTAATAGGTTTGCAAGATTGTTCCTCACTTTAAAAATTAAGAAACTGAGGCTTGGACAAGTGATAGAGAAAATGTTCCTCAAGTCACCCAGCAGTAAGAACCCAAGTTCTTTCCACAGTGTTGCACTGGCCTCACTCATCAAATGGCAACTGGCTAAAACATGAAGTTCAATAATTGTTTAATATATACCTTTAAAAGACTTTAGGGTTTTTTCTTTGCTTTATTAAATATATTGGAGGGTTGATGGTAGAGAGAAAGATCTAAATTGATGCAGAAGACAAACCTGAACTGGATTATACTCTTATATAGAAAATAAAATTTCTGCCTTCTCAATCACATTTCCTGCCTTGAGAGATCATTAATTTCTTTTTAAACACAGAAAACATATTTTGCAATGTGGAAAAGCATATGGAGATAAAAATAGGCTAGATTTTGACTCTTAAAATTGAAAGCAAGTTTTATTGTTTGATGCATGATAAAAAGGAGTTAGTGGAAGATGGTCTTTAACCATAAAAGATCTTATGGGGGCTCCAGTCTTTTTTATTTTTGTTGAACATTGGAAGACAAATGTCTTGGGCCACATACCAAATACACAACACTATCAAAAGCCAATAAGCACAAAAAAAAAAAGGCCAGTGCATAAATTTCACGGACATCACAGATAAGCAAAACAGTCCTTAAATACTCCACCTCTGAAAATGTTTACGTGCCAGAGAGTACCAGTTTACTACAGATAATCAGTATATTTTTGTAGAATGAATTATAACAAAAGGTAATCATGTTACCCAACAATAACATCAGTTGATGGCACAAAGCAGAATGGCAAATTTCAGCTTCTCTCTAATTAGAAATACTAGAGTATATCTTAAATAAAAATATCAAAGCAATAACGTTTTAACTGTTTCATGTCATACTTCATGAAGATAAACCTAATAAGAAAAAATGAATCAAGGGCATTCATATTTCTTTTCTAGTGCTCAGCTTCTTGTGGTAAAGGCATAAAGTACCGGGAGGTGCTTTGCATTGACCAATTCCAAGGGAAATTAGAAGAACGATACTGCAGTCATCTACAGAAACCTCGAACTCATAAGGCCTGTAGGTCGGTCAGATGCCCTTCATGGAAAGCCAACAGATGGAAGGAGGTATGTGATGTGTTTTATAATTATGTGTGTGTGTGTGTTTTATTTAGGCAAACCTTAATTCATTCTTAACAACAATAAACTTGAAAGTTTTACTCTTCTAAAATGTACTTTATTCTGTTATATACTTTTTGCCACTATGTCCTAAATCAATACTGTATAGTGTTAATATAATCGCTGAGTCTGTAGTTAAATAACAAATCAGTCATCTGATTTTTGTAGTTATAGAATTCATAAGAAGTTTAGTTAAAGAATACTGGGAGGCTAACAGTGAAATATACATAGGATGCCAAAAAATTCTCACCTCCTCTTGATCACGGCAAACTTGCTATATTAAAATCATGATACTCAATATGTACCAATAACATTCGTTTTCTTGTATATTGTATCTTGTATCTTTTGTAATTGCAGAAGTCAAATGTGACTTGAGTATTACAATTTTAATACATTTTTTTTCCTTCCTAAAATGTGTATACTTATTTTTGGACCCTTTGTATATGATGAGGCCTTAATTCTGCCCACAAATCTAGGATTTAAGGTAAGGGTGCCCACCCTGGAGAAAGAACTAGTAAATTCCAGACTAGGAATCAGAACTGGAGAGTTTGGGAGGTGTCAGAGCTAGGTCATCTAGGGAGTGCTAGAATGAAAAGATTCAGAAAAATTAAAGCTGAGAATTTAGTTTGTAAAAGAAAGGTGATTACTACCTGCCTGGCATGCTCTGGGAAGAGAGCTCAAAATCCAAATTAGGGTAGATATGCATTTGAGAGTGGTTGTTAACCAACATCAGCATGGGAAATCTTGTCAAGGCAAAGGCAATGAATGAAGTTGGAAGCATTAACTGGAATAATTTCCCAGGGACTGATCTCAGTGGAACCAACTTTCAACACAGCCATGTGGCTGCTCTCAGTGGTACCTCAGAGTGCTTGACCATTTCTTCAAGGGTCTAGTCCTGCAAAGGGAAATAGAAGCCTGTCATCTGCTCAGAGAACGTTCTCATCTCTGTCCCATGTCTGAGTTAGGGAGCTGGAGGAAAAGGGCTTCCCCTGGGATTCAAAGTCATGATGTCATTGAGCTGCTCCTGGAGTCAGGGCACTTCGCTTTTGAGTGGCATTAATGTCAGCGCATCATTGCTATTTAATACAAAGCTCCTAAATCAAGGGAAAACCTTAGCTTTCTTCGCAGGAGAGGCAGCCTCTGTCAAGTGTTAATGTGTTGGGATTTGTGGTTAATGTTTGACTGAAAACTGGTGGTTAATGCGTGTCTGTTTTCCATCACACACACGCGATATATTCTTAAGCATTTGCTTCTACATTAAATTTTAGTCAAGTAAATAAATCATTTTTCAGGCTTTAGCAGATGCCATGACTTAAAAGATTTCTCTGCTAACTTGTTTAATTTAATAAATGCCACTGGTGCCTAAGTAGTTCAAGAAACACTGGACCTTCTACTCCTTTACTTCCTTCCACAGTTAGTTAGTTATTCAGCAGGTTCTCTCAATTCTCCTATCAAAATTCCTCTTAAATCTCCTTGCAACCACTCTGGTCTAACAAAATACCTCCTCATCATGTGTTCCAGGCCCACAATGGCCTCCCAGCACATGCTTCGGCTGTCTTTTACTTTAGTGCCAGTTCTAGAAGGATGCAGATATTTTGTGTCACTTAATATCTTCCATGACTAACCTTTGTGTTTAGGGGGTGAGACTAAAGCCTAACCCATGCTTACTTCTTCATCTTTATCTCAGGCCAATGTCTTTGTATTTTTTGTCTTAGAGACACTGGATATCCAGGTCACTAGGCACCTTGTTTTGTATCTAGCTAAGTATCATACATCTCATGTTGAATACTGGATTTAATTACAAATGTGCTCACCATCTCTTCATTTATTAAATTGGTCATGCTGTGGTTTGTTTAAAGTGGAGGTTTGCCTTCCTTTCTCTGGACAGAGGTGTGGCAGAATAACAGCCAAAGCTTTCCCCAGCAGGGTGAGACACCAGAAAGGTATGAGCAGCAAAGGTGCAGCTCTGCCCAGGGGGCAGCAGGTGACTCCAAATTCTGACATCAGAGCCACGGCGGGTAGAGGAGTAGAGTGAGAGAGACTTTTGCTTCTTGGCCACCAACGTTCCTGTTGATCCCACAGATTCTTTTGCCACAGTGCAGCTGCTGCAGCTGCTGGGGTTGGTATTCATGAGGACACTTTCTGACCCTTGACCTCCACCCCCACAGCTGTGAATCCATCAGCAGTGCTAACAAATTGGCCTTGGCCTACCACCAAACATGAACTTATATAAGACGTACTAAAGAGATGGGCTTCAGGGGCCTCCAAGATACAGAGATGAGCATTCAAGGACTGTAAAAAACAGACACTTCTGAACAGAGTCCTCTTTCTTCTCTCTGAGTTGGTTTTCCTTGTCATAGAAATTAGCTGCATTCACCCACACAGTTCCCAAATTTCTGGCAGAAACAAATGACCACTTGTGAAGTCGCTGGCTTTTGATTTATTCTATAAAAAGTACCCACATGAAGTTAACAATTGCAGGCTGTCACTGCACCACATATAATAATATATTCAAGGGAAGTGTAATTTCAGAGGTAGTTACGAGGTAATCACTGGTTGCTGCTTTATTCAAATCGTAAAAATTGTAACATTGCTTTTCTATAATCACTCGCTCTTACAAATAATTTCATTTTATTACTATTTCACATGATGCCTCTACTGTAAAGACTTATTGGGTAAATTGTGACCACAGAGGTGCTCACATGAGTTTTGAAGGCACACTCTTCATTTGGTATGTGATATCATTTTTTTAATGAAGGGGTTTAGTAATGCAGTTTAATGATGGTGGTTAAATAGGAACCAACATTGCTGTTCAGGGCCATGTGTCCCCTGTGTCCAGATGTGTGTCTTTAGACATGGATTAACTACTACAATCATTTAAAAAGAAAAAAAGCACCTCCATCCCCCACCCCCATTTCCCGGAAGCAAGAGTATTTTCCTTTCCATTTAATTTTGTGTATTTGAGAATACCGTCCTCTCTTATAAGTTCCAGTTTGTCAGGCTAGCCTGGTGCTAGATTCCTCATGATCTCAGGCCCCATCTCCTTTGTTAAGTGCCAGCCAGAAGCACAGTCTCTATGTTTAGGAAAAAAAGAAATTGTGAATTCTCACCTCCTCTTGATCATGGCAAACTTGCTGAATAACTTAGATATCTAAAGACTCTCACTTCAATCTTCAGTCCAGAGTCAGGAGAAATCAACCTCTGGCCTGCTTCTCCTTCTTCAAGACCCATCATTTCTGTCTCAAATTTTAAAATCAGAGGTGTGAGCAAAGGTGATACAAATTCCCAAATCCCACAAACCTACTGCTCAGTGCTTCCCACCCAAAGCTCCTAATTTGAAAAGGAAGAAAGAAAAAAAAAAACCCAAACTATATTCTAAAATGCTAGATGTTTAAGAGATTTTATACTTCTATAATTTCATATTGTTTACATTTCAAAAATATGTAAGTACATAAATATATTTTCAAATATTTCTGACACATTCATATATATTTTATAATTAAGCAATAGTAAGTCTTAATTTTTTTAAAGCCCTCAAGCCCCCAACCAAGAACCTGTGATCTCTTCATCTCTCTCCATGGGGTGTGCGGGGATGTCTCTGCCAGTGGTGGTAGACTGGGGCTCAGGGACAGGGACAACGGCCTCCCGTACTAGGGACAGGGCCCATAAACCATGACTCTCCCTCTTTTCTAGCTCATGAAACTGTGTTTTTGCATTTCTGTGCTGCCTGTTAATCATCTTCCTTTATCATTCTTGATATTTAAGATGGCCTTTCTTTGGGTAAGCTAAGGGGGCTGACACTCTGATTTGAGACATGTGTCAATGTTTTCAAGGCAGAACTAATTGTATCTCTATAAGAAAAGTAAAAATATGGGAAGGAGAAGAAACCAGCAAGGGACAGTCACTTCCTGACACCATGTGAGAGACTTCTTTATCCTTCACAGCTGCTGGTGTTTACTAGATTCGTTATGCAAATGAAGAAAGAGCAGCTCAGAGAGGCTAAGTCCAATCACAATCGCAGGACAGGAAGCTTTGGGGGGCAGGAGTTTAAATGTGGCTCGACTTGAGCTGTTTCTACTGTACTAGTGATGATTATTTCATTATTATCATGTTAGCTCGTGATTCTATTTCCTTAGTAACCTGTTGCTGCCTCTGGTGAAGAGGCACATAAGGTCGACCCACTTGTGCTGTGACTGCACTACATATAATAATGTAGTCAATGGAAATGTAATGTCCATGTCGTGCTGAATGTATTGCAAGCTTATTTATGTAAAAAAGAAGTCTGTTGCATAAATATAAAATATACGTGTATATATGGATTTTATGAGTCATGGGTAAACAACTGAAGATATAGTTGATTAGATATTGAATATGAAGATGTCGCTTGAATTGTTCCTCATGGTTGTTGGAGTCGTGGGCAGGGTCTTTGACGTTCCTGCCTCAAGAATGAGGAGGTGACCTCTGCGGCCACAGGCAAGTGTAGGCTGCAGAGCTAATTTATTTCAGCAAGCGCGTCAGCATAGTCACAGGGAGGGGACCCAGGAGAGGGTTGCCTACGAAGGGGGAGAAGGTAGGGGATATATCCTGACATTCACTCACCCAGACTCCATCAGGTAGGGAGGTCTGTTCTTTTCCAATCCTCCTGGTTATTGGTTGTTTGTTCAATCCTCTGTCAAATTGGTTCTTGCCCCCTGGGGAAAGTCCCAGGGGACATCCTAAGACCGACCAGAAAGTCCTGTATCAGCCACCCACAGAATCACTAACAACGCATTAGGCTCCTTTAACAGAAGGATCGTTTCCCTTTTGGAATACTAATACATCCTGGTCAGATATGTGGAGCAATGCCTGTTCTGGAATACACACGATGAGAAAAGTCTTGATGTTTTCCCAAATACCCAGAGAAGAGCAGTTAAACGACAGCGGCATTGCTGCGTTAGTCCCATAGTCCTCTGGTGTGAGTAGCAAGAACTCTGATGTTATTAGTGGTCTATACTACAAAAACCTTTATTGTTTAAATAATAGAATCAGAGTGCTGCTGAGTTTGGTTTTGATTCAGCAGCTTCACAGTGTTGGGGTGCTAGAGAAGCATTTTTGAGATTCTATCGGCCAAGTCCAAATGGTGGTAAAATAGCTGCCACAGTTCCAGTCCTCACATCTTCATATTTTCTCCCATTAAAATAATATATGTTCGTTCTACATTTATAAGGAAGTCAGATTCTGGACAGGAGATAAAAATTTAAAGAATATTTCACTTCAATATAAGAATTTGCTAATATTAGAGATACTCTAAAAATGGAATAATGGCTTTCAAGATGTAATGGACGTACCCAGAATGAATCTACTTGAATACAGATAAGTTTGATTGTCAGTCATTCACTGTTGCTATAGAAGGGATTTCAAAACTGAAGAGAAATTACGGTTGGTTGTTCCTAGTGTCTCTTTGAATTCAAAATATTACATTTCTACTACTACTACAACATTCATTCCATAGTTGCAAATAACTGACTAAAATGAAACCAAAACCTTACCTGTAAAAAATATTAACAATGCATCAAGAGAGAATACTTCATCATTTACATTTTAAATTATTATTTGTTAAATAATTGGGTGAGTCCACCTTGACAAACCTAATATTGCAATGCACAACTCTGAACATTTTAAAAAAATCTTGGCTCTGCAATAGCTATTAATACCATGGCTACAGTGCCTGTGGATTTGGTAGAATTTACCTATCGGTATCCATTTATTTCAAGTCTTTAAAGCACTAGTGTATGCAATATGTGTGTAGCATATGTGGCTGATGTTTCTGTGTCAATTGAGTTCATTAGTGAGTCTCGGTCACCTATTTGTGTTATGCTAGTATTTATAGCTTCACAGTGCTTTCACGTTCATTACTGGTTTTCTAAGAAAGACAAAGTTTAACATGCTTAAAGATGTATAGTTCTATAAAGCTGTTAAAATAAGGGCTATGTTTTTTTGAGTTATAATTCACCTTGGGAAGCTATTCCAGAAAGCTGCTTAAGATGGATGGATGGATAATAGTGTCTTCACTGTATCCAACAACCACAGGAAGGCTTGGCTTTGGGCAAAGGCAACAAGTTCTGCTATGGAAATGTTAAACTTGAGGTGCCCTTGACATATTTATGAAGAAAACACATGAAACAATTCTTCTAAATACATAGAAATATAAATGCAGGATTCAGAATTATAATCAAAGAAGAGAAAAGATTTAGAAATCATTAATATGTGCAGAAGAAATTGCTGACAGAGTGCTTAGTGTAAAGAAAAGCCAGTTATTAACGTATAAACAGAAAGAACTCTGGAATATGCTGATATTTAAAGGAAAGAACAGGGAATGTATTCACTTGAAGACTGAGAAGGAGCAATTTAAGGAATCAGAGGAGAGTATTCTAGAACAGCGGTTCTCAACCTGGGGGTCATGACCCCTGAGGGATCCAGTGATCCTTGTCACGGGGGTCACCTAAACACATCCTGCATATCAGATATGTACATTATGATTCATAACAGTAGCAAAACACAGTTATGAAGTAGCAACGAAAATAATGTTATGGTTGGGGGTCACCACAACATGAGGAACTATGTTAAAGGGTCACGGCATTAGGAAGGTTGAGAACCACTGTTGCAGAACCAAAAGGATTTCAATTGCAGAAGCCAGGTTGGTGCAACAGAAGTGGTCCATGGTGCTAAATGTGTTAGTGAGATGAATTAACTAAACAGAGATTTGAAAAGTTTTTTTGGATTTGGCAATTTGGACTATTAATGACATCAGGCTAGGGAATATTCAACTTCAGCAATAAATTCTTTTCTGTTCAAATCTAAAATCATACCAATTTATTCTTTTGTACTTTTATGTCTAAAGGACTATAAAAAGAAAGTTACTTTTTCCCCCCAAACAGTAGTCTATACTTTTCTTTTCCTTTTAGAGAAGAGATTCATATAACGTAGCTACCTGTGATCTCAGTGACTTTATTTTTCTAAATTCATGCTCTGATTAATACTGGTTTTTTGAATTATACAAAATTATATGTCTCTGATACAGCTTCTTTTTGAACTAATGTTTTCTAGAAATTTTTTTTTTCAGGTTAGAGGCAGGATGTTTTCCAAATATAATTTATGTATTTCTGAAATTATCTCTGAAAAATGTTTACAGGCACTTTATTTTATATGCTGTATATTTTCATAAGAGGTTCAAATAAGTTCAACTACATCCAGACATTTTAGTCTACCTAATATTGTGCCATACACAAAGCATATATCAAATTATTATTGTCTTTATACAAAGAGTAGCTCTGTGTGAAAACACTCAATGAGTTGACAGAATTCACCTCCTTAATAAAAACTTGAAGATCACTATAAGTTATATAGATATGCATGATTTTATGCATTCAGATATGCATTATATTTTACTTAATAAATAAAACAAAAAACAAAAATTCTCTTTGAAGGCAGTGGTTGCTGCTTACACTCACAGGATGGAAAACTACAAGTGAAAGTCCCTTTATAATAAAAATGCTGCCACAGTTCATAACAGGAATTTGAGTCCACTGGGTAAACTAAGTTTTTAGCTTTTGTGGGATTTAAATCCCCCCCCGTGGTAAAACTATATTTTGCAGATATACATTTACTGTTGTAAAAAAGGAAAATAGTTGCCCTACAGAAATCAAGAGCTAAATGAATAGCCTGATTCTTTTTCCCTTATATTATTACAGTGGGAAATACTAGTGGGTCCCCAAACGATATTACTCAAAGTGACCCTGAATCCCTTCTGAAAGAATACGAAGTATAAATAATCAAACTCTCAAACTAAATAAACATCCTTAGACATACTGTGCACTCTGTTAATGTTGGCATCATTGCTGTCGGTTTTAGTCAGGCTCTGTTGTTATATAGTTTTCCTACTTAGTTTTGGAACACCTGACATCCTAGGGTTGAACGAGGGCCAAGTCTTCGTCTTCCCCAGGAGGCAGCACAGAGAGAGCTCAGCTGGAGCCAAACCTTCCATCTGATGCTGCAATCCCATGACTAGGTATCCACCCAGAAGGAAAAACAAAGTCATTTGAACACACATACATTTGCACTCAAATGTTTACAGCAACTCAATTCATAATCACAAAGATGTAGAAACCATCCAAACTCCTATCAACTCGTGATGGGTTAACAGTACTCATATACCATGGAATACTATTCAGCCGTAAAAAGACGGAGACCTTGTATCTTGTGTCCTTATCTGGAGAGACTAGGAAAACATTCTCCTACTTAAAATATCTCAATAATAAAAAGCATGCTTGTCATGTACTCAATATTATATTAAAACTAGTAGAGCAATAATTATAGGCCCACATGAAAGAAAAACACAATTAAATTCAAAAAGGGGGGAGGAGGAAGAAGGAAGGGGATTCAGTAAGTGTCAACCTATGGGTACAATGTAGAGGTATATGGCATTCTTCCTGGGTGAAGGGCTCCACTGCAATTCAGACTTTACCTTACAAGGGCAAACAGTATAACCTAATCGTAGGTCCCTCATATTAATGCAAAATTAAAAAAAAAAAAAAAGGACTGAGCTTCAACTCTGATTCACCATTGCTATGGTCTGACTGTCCCCCACTCCTCAAATGCATGCATTGAAATCTTAACCGCTAATATGATGGGACATTGGGAAATAATTAGGTTATGAGGGTAGAGCCCTCATGATTGGCATTAGTTTCTTACAAAAGTTACCCCAGAGAGCTAGCTTGTCCCTTCAACCATGCGAGGACACAGTGAAGGGGTGCCCTCTACGAACTAGAACGAAGGCCTTTTCTGGACACTGAATCTGCTGGCACCATGTTCTTGGAATTCCAAACCTCCAGAATTGTGAGAAATTTCAGTTGTTTACCAGTTTTCAGTATTTGGTTGTAGCAGTCCAAATAAATTAAGATAAAAAAATGGGTACCAATAGTGCAGGGCTGCTAGAACAAGCACCTAAAATGTGGGAATGGTTTTGGAAGTGGGTAGTGGATAGAAGCTGGAAGAGTTTTGAGGTGGTATAAATGAATTGTTATGGGATATTCTGGTGAAGACCCAGAAAGAAAAGAGAAGAACTGTAGAGAGAGCTCAGTCTTTGAGAATATCTAAGTGGCAAAGAACAGTGTATTCACAGAAGCTTGGGTAGCAAAGACCATGAGGTGTCAGATGTAAGTCAGAAACACGTCGTTGAACAGTGGAGGACCAGAAAAAAAAAATCTGGCTAAATTGTGTTCATGTTCTAAAATTTTGTGGAGGGTAGAACTTGTGAGTGATGAAACTGGGCATTTCACTGAGTAAATTTCCTGGCAAAGCCTTGGAGGTTTGGCTTGGCTTCTCTTGACTGCATATGGAAAAATATGAGAAGAGAGAAGTGGCTGAAGGATGGAACTGTTAATCAAAAGGAGACAGTACTTAATGCTTGGGAAAATTCTTAGCCTATTTATATTTGTAAAACATGGGACAGCTTATTCAGGAGAAAGCACAAAAGGTGTGGCCAAATCGGATGAGGAGAGTAGTGGAGATGAGTTTGAATCAGCCATTTCAATCCACAAGATGAGCTGTTTATCAAGACAGAGGGGAGTTGAGGCAGCTGTTTACACGGAAGCTGCGACTTACCGCTAATGACTGGGGAGAACTGACCTGCAAATCCAATATGGAGGTCATGGGGCTGCCTGGTTCCCTCACAATCCCAGAGTGCAAGGGCTTGGGGTGCACAGGGTCACAGCAGGCTGGTCCCTCCTCCCAGTAGTGACCTGCTCTCTACAGGGCCTCAACGGGCTGGTGCCACCTCCCAGTAGTGACCTGCTCCCTAAAGGGCCACAGCAGGCTGGTGCCTCCTCCCAGTAGTGACCTGCTCCCTAAAGGGCCAAAGTGGGCTGGTGCCACCTCCCAGTAGTGACCTGCTCCCTACAGGGCCTCAGCAGGCTGGTGCCACCTCCCAATAGGAGGTTCAACATGGGACTCCTCCACAGTCCCAGCTGTGGTCCCAGGAGGCCTAGGTGCAGCGCAGACTGTGGTAGCTCCCCTCAGAGTGCACAAGTAGTAAACTTTGCAACATCCAAATGATATTGTCTCCGCTGGCACAAAGACTCGTGAGCCAGGGTTGTGTGGCTTCTTCCTCCTGGATTTCAAAGGGCTTATGCCTGGAGTCTTGGGCACGTGACCTAAGGAGAGGGACGTGGCAGGTGTGGGGCCACTACTGAAAGTCTCCACTAAGATGATGCCTAGTAGAACCATGGTGTCAGAGCTACCCCTAGGACCCCAGACCACTAGAGCCACCAGCAAGCCATTTTAGTTTGGTATTACCCTAGACAACCTACCCACAATCCATGGCATGGGCTGCACCCAGGAAAGCTATGGGGACAGTGCCACCTGGTGCCTGGGTGAGACATCAAGTCAAAGATCATTCTCCAGCCCTAATACTTCATGTTCGCTCTGTTGGGTTATGGACTTATTCAAGACCTATTACCTTTTTCTTCTTTTGGATGTCTCTTTTTTGAATTGGTAATCTATATCTATGCCTGTCCCACCACTGTATTGTGGAAGCATATATCTTATTTATCTCACACGTTTACAGGTGAATTTGCCCAAGATGGATCATACTTTGAGTCTCACCCACATCTGATTTAGACCATATTTAGACAGACTCTGGAGTTTTGAGTTGTTGCTAGACTGAGTTAAGACTTGATGCTGCCGCGCTCAGTGGCTCACACCTGCAATCCTAGCACTCTGGGAGGCCGAGGTGGGTGGATTGCCTGAGCTCACAGAAGAGAGACCAGCCTGAACCAGAACCAGACCTCATCTCTAAAAATAGCCGGGCCTTGTGGCAGGCACCCGTAGTCCCAGCTAGTCAGGTGACTGAGGGAAGAGAATTGCTTGAGACCAAGAGTTGGAGGTTGCTGTGAGCTGTGATGCCACAGCACTCTTCCAAGGGTGACAAAGTAAGGCTCTGTCTCAAAAAACAAAACAAAAAAAAGACTTTTGATGTTATTTGGAATGGATCTATTTTGTACGTAAGAAGGACATAAATTTGGTGGGAGCAGGGGCAGAATATGATGGTCTGAATGTTTGTGTTGTCTCAAAATTCATCTGATGAAAGCCTAACTCCTGAGATGATGGTATTAGGAGGCAGGGCCTTTTATAATTCCCTTATAAGGGGAATTATATTCCTGAGAGCTAGCTTGTCCCTGCCACCATAGGACACACAGTGAGAAGGTGTCCTCTGTGAGCTACTGGACACTTAGACTTCCTAGGATTGTGAGAAATAAGTTTCTGTTATTTAAGTCACTCCATTAATGGAATTTTTTTATACAGCCTGATCAGACGAAGATAGTCATTAACTAAAGTCAGCTCCTCAGCCAAGAGGCAACCTCTGCGAGTCTCAGCGTCCTCAGCCTTAGCTTGTAAACTTCCGTTGTAAAGGTTCCTATTGTCAGGAATAAGTGTATGGAAACTGTTCTATGAAATTTCAGAAGCAACACAAAACTTTTACTGTGCTCATAAGAAAAATGAGGCTTCTTGTCTATTTTATAGGCATTAATCTCTTTGAAGTCAGGGAGCGTCATCTCTTGGGTTACTGGGATACAATCTAGTAGAACATGATTGAACTGTAGTTTCTGTAAGGTTTAAAGTACCTTTAGCAAAGTACAGACAATGTATTTATACATTTGTGGAGAAGCTCCAGACCAGACAATGGTAAAAATATTAATTACATGTATTTTTCATCTAATATATCATATAATATCAGGCTACAGTTAAAAGAAATGATAAAATATGGCTCTACTTGGCTATTGGTAGATCATTTGATACTTATTGGCTAATTGCTCGAATCACATGGGTTCCTTTGCAGTGCTCTGTGACCTGTGGCCCCGGAGTTCAGCAAAGGGATGTGTACTGCAGACTGAGAAGTGTTGGTCGAGTCGCTGACAAAATGTGCGATCCGTCCACCCGGCCTTCTTTTCAGAGGCAATGTTGGCGTCAGGACTGCGTGTGGTACCAGTGGATGGCGGGAGAGTGGCTGGATGTGAGTATTGACCAGCAAACTTTCAAAGACACTGCGTATAAAAATGTTTCCTTCATTTTGTGGTTGCATTTCTAGTGTTCAACATCATGTAAGAAAAAAGAGACACATCGGCCAGTGAAGTGCGTCGATGCACAAAACACCCAAGTGAATGAAAGTTTCTGTGATCCTTCAACCAGACCTCTCTCGATCAAAAAATGCAAGAGCCCTCCCTGCAAGTATGTTGTGGTAACAGGAGACTCATCACAGGTGAGGCAAAGAAAGAAATTTGAGAATCTTTGTTCTGGGAAAAAAAAACACTGGATCTAAAAATTGATGCCACTGAAACTATATGTAAATTTTGACTATAAGGGCAGATGAGAATTACGCAAATCAGTCTAAGGAATGAAACAGCTAAGAGTTGAACGGTGCAAATAGAGCAACAATAAAATATATGTCAAACTCTAGTCTGAAGTGTCAGTTGGTTCCAATCGTGGAGCCAACAATGCGTAATAGTTGGGCAGAGTGAGTCTGCCTAGTTCCCCACTATTTATAACCAGCTTTTTTGAGGTATAATTGACAAACCACAAACTTAACATATCCAAAGTGTGCAGCTTAGTAAGTTTTAACATACACACCCATAAAACCAGTACCATATTCAAAGGAGGAGCATCCCCATCACTCTCACAAGTGTCCTTGCCCTACTTGCCAATCCCTTCCCCTTCCCGCTCCCTCTCCACCCCACTGGTTATGTCCTGTTTTCTATGTTAGCGATCTGTGGCTGTATCGGTGTGCATTTTCTAGAGCCTTATATAAATGGAATCATTCAGCATGTACTATTTTTTTGTTGGTTTATGAAACTTAAGTATTTTGAGATTGAGGAAGGTTTTAGTATGGATCAATAGTTTTTTCCTTTGAGTAACATTCTGCATGTCTTCAAGTTCACTATTCTTTTTTTCTCTGATGTCTGATCCCCATCTAGCCTATTTTTTTTTAAGCTCAGGCCTGATTCATTGTTTAGATGTTTAATTTCAGCATTTTTTTCTATCTTCCTTATCTCCACTTACATTTTAAACATATGAAATATAGTAGTTGTTAATAACTTTATTCGCAAATTTGTGCAACCATCATCATGATATAATTATAGAACATTTTCTAACCCCTAGAAGAAACTCTGTGCTTGTTAGGAAGGAGTCATTCCTTATCATCACATTTCCTGCCAGCTGCACACAACCTTTAATCTGTTTTCTGTCTCTATGAATTTACTGGTCTGGACATTTTATATAAATTGAATCATACGACATGTGGTCTTTTGTTCTGACTTAGCGTGGTATTTTTAAAGTGTTTACATGTTGTATAAAGTACTTTATTTCCTTTTATGGCTAATATCCCATTGTCCAGGTACTATGTTTTATTTATTCGTTTATCTGCTTGTGAACATTTGAGCTGATTCCATTTTTTGACTCCTAAGAATAATACTGGTAGGAACATGCATGTATAAGTTTCTGTGTGGACATATGTTTTCAATTCTCTTGGAATGGAATTTCTGGGCATTATGATAACTCTGTTTAATTTTTTGAATAACTGCCAGCCTGTTTTCTATAGTTGCTGTACCATTATTCATTCCCATCAAGAATGTATGATTCCTATTTCTTCATATTGTCATCAGCACTGGTTATAGCTCATCTTTTTAAAAAAATATAGTCATCCTATGTGTATGAAATGGTATCTTGTATTTTGGAATTGCATTTCTCCAATGACTCATGATGGATACTTACAAAGTATCTCTGTAAGTGTTTTTTATCTATTTGGATATCTCCTCTAGAGGAATGTCTTCAAATTCTTTGCCCATTTTTATAGAGCAATTTGTCTTTTTATTGTTGAATTGTCAAGTGCCAACTTTTATCAGTTATACAACATGCAATTTTTTTTTCTATTCTGTAGGCCATCTTTTCCCTTTCTTGATAATATCCTTTGTCACACAGAGGTTTATAATTTTCATGAAGTCAAATTTATTTATTTTTGTTTTGCTTCTTTGTGCCTTATGTATTATATCTAAGAAATTATTGTCTATTCAATGTTCACAAAAACTTATACCTATGTTTTCTTCTGAGACTTTTATAATTTTCACTCTTTATGTTTTTGATACATTTTGAGTTAATATTTGTAAATGATGTAAGGTAAGGGTGTAACTTTATCCTTTTATGGGTGCCCATCTATTGTCCCAGCACAATTTGTGGGAAAGACTATTCTTTTCTCTTTGAATTATCTTGGCATCCTTGTCGAAAGCCAGCTGACCATAAATGTATTGGTTTATTTCTGAACTCTCAATTTTATTTCCTTCCTCTACATGCCTCTCTTTATGCCATTATCACATAGCTGTAAGCTTATGTCGTGATCACATGGTCTTGGTTGTAATGTATAGTAAGATATGAAGTCAGGAAGTATAAGTGAACCAACTTTGTTCCTATGTCTCAAGATTGTTGGGCTATTCTGGGTTTCTGAAATTTCCATATAAATTTAGAACTTAACAAGCAGATTCTCGTTAAGTTCTGTGTCTAACCCTTGTCAAAACCAGCCGCAATTTTGTTAGAACAATTAATCTTCATCAATTTGGGAAATACTGACATCTTAATAATATTACCTTCTAATCCATGAATATGAGTTATCTTTCCAGTTAGTAGGTCTTATTTAATTTCTTTCAAGTATGTTTTGGTTAGTTTCCAGTGCACAAATCTTTCATTTCTTCAGTTAAGTTAATTTCTTTTTCTTTTTTATTGTTGGGGATTCATTGAAGGTACAAGAAACATGTTACACTGGTTGAATTTGTTGGGTAAAGTCCCTCTTACAATCGTGTTTTGCCCCCAAAAGGTGTGGCATACACCAAGACCCCACCCCCCTTGCTCCTTCCCTTGCTCTGCTCTTCCTTTCCCTACCTCTCCCTCATTCTTTCTCTCTCTGCTCTCCCCTTCCCTCACCCCCACCGTGTCAATAATTGTCATTAATTGTCCTCATATTAAACTTGAGTATATGGCAGAAAAAAAACAGCGAAAAAAATTTATAGATTTGATCAAAAGAAAGGTTTTAAATTAAAAAGAGAATGAAATGATTGTTCCTTTTATAAAAGTGATAGTTAAAAGGAAACACCTTTAGGGGGAACTTGACAGGCTTTCCCCCAAATTTATAATGAAGAAAAAGGACAAGAATAACTAAGGTAATTCTGAACAAAATTGGTAGGAGAATTATCCTTTGGTTGGCTGTTACATTAATTAAGGAAGTGTAATATTGGTATAGAAATGGACAAATCAACAAATTAAATATGATAGAGAAGATGGAAATATACACAAATTCAAGAAATGCCTAATATTTGTAGGATTGGGGTAAGTAGACCTCTGATTCTCACTCGGAGACTCAGCCCAACACTCTTAGCTTCTCATTCCCAAGAGTGTTAGGCACATCTATGTGTGGACACCAGAGCTCTCGTGTGGACATCTAAGCTCTTTTTACACACCCCCAAACAAGCTCCATTTGGCCAGCCCTCAAGCTTAGAAGTGCCTGTTAGTGATATGGGCTGTCCTCAAAGGAAGCATGTTTACAGGTTCCGTGAGTAGGCTGACTTTTGGGATAGGGAATTCTAGGATCCAGGGTATCACCAGGTAAGTTTAAAACTGGGGCATGGGCTCTAGTTTGGAATGTCTTTGGCCTTTCCATCTCTTTTTACCACAGGCAGGGACGAGACAGGAAGAAGAGCAGTTTGGACCCTTTGAATCATGCATCCTGAACTAGAGGGTCCCAGTCTGGTTTCCGGGAGTGGCATTGTACAAACGTACGTGAAGATCCTGTTATAGGATGGAGACTTTCAAACCAGCAAGGAAAGGCTAGAGTATTCAACAAACAAGAGTGGTAAAACTGGTTATCCATAAAGAAAAAATAAAATTATATCCTTTTCTGATAGCAGCACAACATAAATTCAAGATATTTTGAATATAAAAATATGAAAAGCAAAGAATTAAAGCTTTTAATAAATAATCATAGGACAATAACAATGATATCAGGGAAAGTAATGTAATAGACACAGGAAAAAGTTAGATGAACACAACATAGAAACTATCACCAGAGAGTAAAGTGGCACCCTGCAGAGAATTTTAAATGAATGGTCTGTGGTTAGGCATTCCTAAGGATACAGTTTAGCTCCTGGACTCAGAGAATTCTAGATTTGTCCCAATGTACAATGTTATTGTTGTGATTACCCTACTGAGACACATTGACACCTTCCTCTTTTAAAAAATTTGGTTCAGATGTCAGTCTGATAACATCGTGCATATACCAAGAAGGTGTATAAAACTTTGTTACTTACATAATAAATCTTCTGGGGAGGGAGGTCAGGCACTTAAGTGGGTCTAAAAACCCAGAACCCCATTCTAATCATGAGAAAAACATCAGACAAATATCAATGCAGTGACTTTCTATCAAATAAATGATCAATATTTATCAAAACTGTCAGGGTCATCAAAAGTGAGGGAAGTATGGCAAACTGTTAGCTTAGAGGAGCTTAAATGTAATGTGGTCTTCTAAATAAGGGTTCTGGAACAGGAAAAAGACATTAGATAAAAACTAAAAAAAATCACTAAGGAATGGACTTGAATTAATAATAATGTACCAGCTTTACATTACGATACTAATGTAACATATTAATATAAGAGGGAATTGGGGGCAGCATCTGTGGCTCAAAGGAATAGGGCACCAGCCCAAATATTGGAGATGGTGGGTTCAAACCTGGCCCTGGGCCAAAAACTGCAAAAAAAAAGGAGAGAGAATTGGGTACAAAATACACGGAAACTCTGTATTATCTTTATAATTTTCTGAAAATCCAAATTCGCCTAAAAATTAAAGTTTATAAAAAATTTATTTTAAGAAAACTGGGCCAATCCTTCAAAGAGGATAGAATTTACACACAAAGATTATTCTTAGAAGGGAATGTGGGCTCAGTGCCAGCCAAATACACCTGAGCTCGCGGGTTCGAATCCAGCCTGGGCCAGCCAAACAACAATGACGGCTGAAACCAAAAAATGGCCGGGCGCTGTGGCGGGCGCCTGTAGTCCCAGCTACTTGGAAGGCAGAGGCAAGAGACTCACTCAAGTCCAGGAATTGGAGGTTGCTGTGAGCTGTGTTGCCACAGCACTCTATCCTGGGTGACAGCTTGAGGCTCTGTCTCAAAAAAAAAAAGGGAATGTGGCATATGAAAATGGTAGTTTCATCAATAAGTAGAAAAATGTTATAGTTATCAAATAAGTTGCTGGTATTATTTACACTTAAAAAGTAAAAAATAGATCACTCTTTTTGGTATTTACAATAGTATAAAAAAGTAATATGGAAAGCAACATTTTTATATACTTAAAGTTAATTACAGGGAAAAATGCTGTTATAGTGGAATAGGGAAGACTTTTAAATGAGATGCACATGGGATAAAACATAGGGGAAATATTAGGTTAACGGGTGAAAATTAATAAGAATCTAAAGTTAGTTTGATGAGGGTTTAAAACTAAGACCTATAAAAGAAAGGGAAAAGGCAGTTTTTCACTAACATGAGATATATGTAAATAAAACCAGTGACAAATAACTATGAGCAAGAATACTAAATAATTCTTTAGTAAATTGAAGTCAAACAATTTGATAGAAAAATAAATGGAAAGGAGATATAAGCAGGCCATTCATGGAAGAAGAAATGAAAGCATTCACCTTTATGAATAATCAAGGAAAGGGAAATACTATTTACTGAGACATCAGATTGGCCCAGATAAGAAATCACTAAAATCAACTGCAGAGAAGAAGGATGATAAAATGGAAATTATCAATAATTTTGGTGGAGGGGAAATTGGGATAACTAATTTCCAGGGCGATTTGGCAAAATGCAAAGCAGATTTGCACATTCCACTGGACAGTTACTAGACAGAAACGGGTGTGCACAGAAGTCACCGTTAAGACTTTTTATTGCAAAAAATAATACTTCATTTTATATGGAATCAGAAAAAACCTCAAATAGCCAAGACATTACTCAGAAATAAAAACAAAGCAGGAGGAATCATGCTACCAGACTTGAGACTCTATTATAAATCAATAGTGATCAAAATAGCATGGTACTGGCACAAAAACAGAGAGGTAGATGTTTGGAACAGAATAGAGAACCAAGAGATGAATCCAGCTACTTACCATTATTTGAGTTTGACAAGCCAATTAAAAACATTTATTGGGGAAAACACTCCCAATTTAACAAATGGTGCTGGATGAACTAGCTGGCAAGTGGTAGAAGACTAAAACTGGACCCACACCTCTCACCATTAACTAAGACTCTCACTGGATTAAAGATTTGAATTTAAGATATGAAACTATCAAAATATTAGAAGAAAGTACAGGGGAAACTCTTGAAGGAATTGGCTTGGGTGAATATTTTATGAGGAGGACTCCCCAGGCAATTGAAGCAGTATCAAAAATACACTGCTGGGGCCTGATCAAACTAAAAAGCTTCTATACAGCCAAAAACATAGTAAGTACAGCAAGCAGACAGCCCTCAGAATGGGAGAAAATATTTGCAAGTTATGACTCCAACAAAGCTTTAATAACCAGAATACACAGAGAACTCCAACATATTAGCAAGAAAAGAACAAGTGATCCCATCTCAGGATGGGCAAAGGACTTGAAGAAAAACTTCTCCAATGAAGACAGGCACATGGCCTACAGACACATGAAAAAAATGCTCACCATCCTTTATCATCAGAGAAATGCAAATCAAAACTACTTTGAGAAATCACCTAACTCCAGTAGGATTAGCCCACATGACAAAATCCCAAAACCAGAGATGTTGGCATGGATGTGGAGAAAAGGGAACACTTCTACACTGCTGGTGGGAATGCACACTAATACGTTCCTTTTGGAAGGATGTTTGGAGAGTACTTAGAGATCTAAAAATAGA
>CAUYON010142127.1:0-53126 GCA_963573935.1 Arctocebus calabarensis
TTCAGAAATATTTTGATCATACTGTTACAGATATCCTTCATGGCATTTCCTTGATCACTATATAAAGACATTAATACTCTACCTTTAATAAGTTTCACCAGTACCCTGCTAAGATGCACCGTAGGTGTGTTCCCACTAATAATAATTTTGTATCTTATTGTTGTGAAGAATAATTCCAAAAGGGAAAAGGCATAAGTAGGCATGTCTAACCTTCCTTCTCTCATGTCTAGGAACTCATCTTTAAGGTATATTTTTACTTTTGGGGGGCCCTTTAGCCAGGAAAGGATCCATGAAGTTGGCTGAGGAGCTTACAGTTTTATTATAGTTCACAGTATATAAGGTGAGAGCGTTTTTTTTAAATTTATTTTCCCCCTAAGATGATTCAATTGTTCTAGTGTCTTGAAAAAGCTATTTATCTTCCATTGTTTCCTGTGCTTCTTTCTTGAAAAATTAGTGGGACATATTTTTCAAAGTTTTTTGAGGGGTTCTTTTTCTGCTCCATTGGTTTATCTGGCTGTCGCTGCCTTTCCCAATACCACACTGTGTTGAGTCCCATAGCTATATGTAGGCCTTAACTTTGAGTAGAGTGACTTCTATTTTGCTCTTCTTTTACAAAAAGTTTTAGCTATTTTCTATATAGTTTTTGTAGATTTCATAATTATATGTATTTTCCATATAGATTTTATAATTTGTTTATCCATATGGATAAAAGCCTTGCTGGAATTTTTTAGGAATTACTTTAAACCTCTAGACCAAATTAAGGAGAATTGACATCTTTACTATGCCAAGTTTTCCAATTCATGAACACCGTTAGCCTTGGCATTTATTTTGGTCATATTTGCTTTATTTTATCAATTTATAAATTTGCACTTTGTAATTTTCAAGATATTGACCTTGTCCCTTTTAAATTAGATTTATAACTGGTGGGGGAGCATGGAAATGATATTGTGTTTTAAATTTCTGTTTCCATATGTTTATTGTTAATCCGTAGAAATGTTATTAATTTTGTGCATTGGTACAGTGATTCTTGTGGCCTTGCTGAATTCACTTATTATTTCCAGGAGTTTGTTTGTTTTGTTTTGTTTTTTGGCCTGGTAGATTGCTTGGGATTTTTTTATATAGCTAATTCTGTCATTTTTAAGTAAGGTTAGTTTTAGTTCTCTATTCCAGTCTATATGTCTTAAATTTATTTTTCTCGTCACAAGTCTCAGGGAAAGGCATTCAATCTTTCACCATTAGGTATGATATTAGACAGTTTTTAGCCAAGATTTTCAGTTAAGATTTTCCTAACAGTTTATCAACATTTACTTGGTCTGCTATGCTTTTCACCATCTGCTGATAATTTTGACCCATAATTTGATGAATTTTTGCAAAGTTTTCATTGGTTCTGTTTATTATTGGCTGCCCTAATCTCTCTTCATCAGTGATGCTTTCTCTTACCTCAGAAAAACATTTAATCCATTTGTTCACTGCCATTTTCTTCATGGTATTATCTCGATGAACTTGGACTAATGTGTCCCTGATTTCACTTTCACTCTTGCCAAGTTTAACAAGACATTTGTGAATGTTTGTTCATTGCTCTAATTAAAGCTCTGACATTCTCCTGGCAGCACACAAAAACATAGAACAACAATAATGGACACCACTCAGCAAGACACTACAACATGTTGACAAAAGCACAGCTGTGAGGTGCTGATACACCAAGATTAGGAAACCTTACCAAGTTGTTCATCCAGTGCTGCCAATGTAAGTAAGCACAGGTGGGACGTTTGCAAACTTAATTGTCAGACCTCCTACATTGCCTTCCCTTTCCAGTTTTGTAGTGGTACCCTGTATTCCTTGGCTTGTAGTCCCTTTCTCCATATCCAAAGCCAGAAGCATATCATCTTCAAGTTATCTTTGCTTCCATCATGGCATAGCCTTCTCTTTCTAACTCTGATCCTCCTGCCTCCTTTATGTAAGGACCCTTGTGATGACACTGGGCCCTCCCAGATCATCCAGCATCATCTCCTCATTTCAAGACTCTTAAATTAATCACATCTACAAAGTCTCTTTCGACATGTAACTTAACAGAGTCACAGATTCCAGAGATTGGGGTGCGGAGGTCATTCACCCCTCTTCAGCATTTCCTCACATTATTTCTTGCGTTGTTTCCTGATTCTTCAAGGAAGAAGTGAGTGTACATCATTTTGTGTGGACTGACAATATGATCCTATTTTTGTCTCTAGCTTTGTGACATTCACATTTTATAAGTACTTACTGAGTATATATTTTCAAAATTAAAGTTATTGGTCAAAAAATTGAACAAAACAAAGCCAACCACAGAGTCATTGCAGTATGGGAATGTCTCTCTCTATGCTGGCCCTCTTGGAGTATGCCTGGGAATTTATGAACCCATTTGTTTAAACTATCACCCAGTCAATACTTTTCCCTATTCCCTCTAAAATATACTAAAAATATAATAATGGAGAAATTTTGCAGAAGGGCTCAATGAAATCAAAATAACTATGGCATTTCCTTGATAATGTAGTTAATTTTATAAAAAATAAATATTATTCATTTTTCATTACACTTTTCCTTTTTAGTCGGCTATACACATTGTTTATCTAAGTCAGCCCAAGTTCTCTGCTTCATAAAAAATAGAATTATGGCAGAAATAGTCAGATCACTGTTCTGAAATTTCCCAAATCTGTCTTTTTTTCCTTTTGAAATTTTCTATTTGTACTCTGATTGCATCTTTGGAACTGCTCTACACTTTGATCCTGAACATTATTACTGACAGTTCTAACATCCGATTTTCAGATCCTTGCTTCTTAAGCTGTCAACCTTCTGGGTCTGCAGTAAGATGTAATTTTAAAATAACCGAGCCCCTTTATTAATTTCATTTTTTATCTTGATAATGAAATTTCCTCTTTAAAACTCATGTTTATTTTGCTACTTCAAAAACGGTTCTCACCACCGGAACTTTTCCTCCAGCTATTCACTCAAACTATGCAGCACACTGATGGGTCACAGGCACTGTGCTTGCCCTCGGGAATATAAAGGTTAATAAATTGATAATATGGAAAACTTTCGTGTCACCTGTTAACTTTGTGCCATTTTCCCCGGTGGTGATCCTAGCTATTCTTTGTTCACAGTCTGTCTCTGAACACGGCTTACAAAGCCTTTTCCTGTCTTTAGCACTTTCCACAAGCCTCAGCTCTGTACACTAACCTTTCTGACATTGTTCTTCTGAGTCCAGGCTGCTCTTCTATTTCCATTCCTGGCTATGCACCCCTCCTTCTCCCTCGTCTACGTGTCCTTTTATATTCCAAGCTTTTGAGAAAATGTTGTGTGCAGTTAAATCACTTCCCTTACAAGTCTTTGCTTCTCCATTCGAAGATTCTATGAACTGAAGTTCATTTTTCCACCACACCCCTTGAGCAATATTCCCTTTTAAGGCTCCTACAAAGGACCAACCTGCTACTTTTTTTTCCAAGTACTTTTGAAATCTACTTTAAAAAAAATCTTAGTCCCATGTCAGATTATAGCCAGCGTTTATTCTCTGCAAAATGACACGCTCTATAGTGCTTGCCCATTTCTCACCATGAATAATTTTCTTGTTTTCTCATCAGAATTGGGTTCACAGAAGCAGCATCTAATTTATTCATTTGGTTTTAGAAAAGTAAAAAGAATGTCTTAGAGTTTCTTTCTTTAGCACAATTAGATTCCCAGATGGTTGAAACTTATCATGACTTTTCTCCTAATAATGTTTCCATTTTTTTCTTCTGTTTATAGTAAAAATCATGTGTCGTGACAATCTCGATTATTTTTTCAAAACACTTTCCTAAACAAAGACAGAAAAGCTAATCTTCCACCAGTTCCCTTCCTCAAGTATTATAAAATGTTCACAAATACAAAGAGCCATGCCTATACTTTTGGCTCTACTTACAGCAAACCAGCTGTCTGCAGAGCTATCAGCAGGGTTTATTTTTCTTGGCTTAAATGCAAACCTCTAGTTATTAATACGAGTATAAGTTCTCCTTGCTGACAATTTAAGATAAAGTAAATTAGAAGTGACATAAAGGAGCACGTGTATGTGTATTAATGTGTGTCACCCAAAGTTTTTTCCTGACATCCTGAAAGGTCTCCATTGGGTAGACAATAGGAACAACTACTACAAGTAACTGCACACTGTTACAGGGCAGGCATTCTCATTGATCTGTATAAGTGACAGATGCAGCATGTGATTGTAAATTAGCAACATGAAGTTAGTCTCAAGGGATCTCCAAGCAAGCTCCCCCAACCTCCCACTGCCCAGCAATTCTTTGGCCTCTTCTCAAGCATTTAAACATTTCCTCTGACTTGCCACAGTGATTCTTCGAGGTGTTTGTACATATCTTTATTTTCTCTTTCTCCTTAATTTATAATAATTCAAACCCAAGGAACAAAATTTCAATATAGAAAATTATTTTGTCATTCCAACTGTTCTCAGTTTCACATTTTATGGCCCTGTATCATTATTTTATTTTAGGACGCTGTTCATATCACAATGGTCTTCTAACTTGGGTGTACATGAAAATCACCTGGAGTAATTTATTTAAAACGCTGATTTCTAAGGCCCTGCCTAGTGATTCTGACGCAGGAGGTCTGGAAGGCAGCCTGTGTTACTGTGTATTTAACGTGTTCCACAGATAACCTGTACACAGATGGTCTGTGAACAGGCTTTTGAGAAGCATTCAATTTAAACCTTAATCTCTTTTCAATTTTAACTTATATGTTTCTTTCTATTTTTATTTAGTTTACATTTTCCTTCAGCACCATTTTAATAATGAAGATTGTCATCTTTGGCTTTGCAATTGTGGTTCAACCATGTTGAAATTAGCTCTTTGAGGCAACAGTGTCAAAAGCCGGACACAAGCGTACAAGATGCAAAGAACAATATTGACCATAGGTTCAGTGGTTCATATTCTGCCATTGCATGTCCACAGTGGGGCCTCTTTAGAATGTATTTCAGCCCACTCATAGTAATAGCAATGTTGCACTGTTGAGAAATTCTTCACTTAAATATTTAATATCAAATTATATATTACTTTTAAATAGTGACATTTTTAAAAGAATAGCATGTTCATATAAAATATTTAAATACTATTAAATTTATAAGGCAACTAATACATTAGTACCTTAATCAGAAGCAAAATGCCATATGATGAAATGGTATGATTTCACAAAGCGTAGGGACACACGTTGGCCCAGACTAAATGTCAGGGGTAAAATACTTGCTAATGAAATGAGCAAGACCAAAGGTCAGGCTTCCATAAAAATCCCAATCTAGCCTCTGCTTCATTTTAAATCACTTTATGTTATATATAGAAAGTTGTCTATGTTTTCAAGTGAGACATCCTTCTTGAGAACTTCAAACTGGGTACTCCTTAGGAGGTGTAGAATTTTCCAGACCAGAAAGATACACTTGGAGTGTTCTTTCCTCTTTTCTTCCTTTCAATTTTTAAAGTCTCTTTTGGTAACTAGATTTCTTTTTAGAAGAAAGTTCAGCACAAAAGCCTGTGATATTTTATAGAATAAATGACTGACCTGTGATTCTATATGTCCTGTTTTGTGCAGTAGAATCGCAGCTTATAACTGCAGCAGATAAATTATAACTGTTAATTATTTTTAGCTTCTAATGTATTGGAATGCCGAAGTTTTCAGTTTATATCATATGGCCATTCTACTTATGGTCAAAATACAGAAGACTTGCCACAGTTTTAAGCACATCTACCCTGGCTGCGTAATGTCCATTAAACATCCAATGCAAAAAATTAGTTGTTATATACTTTAATCATAGGGCATGAATAAGGTCAGCATTGTCTCTGCCATGTTATAAAAATCATGTAGAATTATCAGTGCAGCTTCTTAAGACAAATGATTAAATTAGACTGGGACATTCAAAAATGTGACTTTACAGGGGCCACCAAATTAACTGAATGGACTTGAATTCTGATCCTTACAGGAATCCATCTTTCCAAAGTTCATGCCACTGGACATTTGATAATGTTTTAAGAAACAACATATTTTCTGAACATAAATCCCCCAAAGAGACACTTGGAGGTAACAAAATATTTTTGCTTTTGTTGCCATGGACACTTTTTCTCTTTTTCTCATTAAATCATACATGTCAGGAAGACCAAAGGTTATTTTTTTTTAAATCATACTTTGTCTAAGGCAAAAGATTTAGGTAAACCAAACTCAAACACAATATATGCAAATACTAAAAAATTTTATAGAATCTCTGGATTGATATATTATTTCAGTTTATATGTTAGAGCTCAAAAGCCATACACTTCTATATATGGCAAAGTGAAGAACTGAGCAGATAGTAATCTCAGCACAACGATGGACAAGTAATCAGAATGAAGCCAGCATCTATATGCTCCATGTGAAGAAATGTAGACCAGGAAAGACTAAGGTTTAAATTCCCATCACTAATTATTGTCTGAGACAAAAATTGCCTACTCTTGCACTGATGAAGTCATGTTTCTTTTCCCCTGAAATAGCCAACATTTATTGAACACAAATTTCTACCAGGTACAATTCTTAGCTCTTTGTGTGAAGTACTTAATTTAACAGTGAATGTGATATGGGTGTACCCATTTTTTAAAAAAAGAAACTGAGGCACAGAGAACATAAATAACTTGTCAAGTTCAGACAACTGATAATGGCTGAGCAAAGACACAAACCCAGCTGGGCCAACTCTAGAATATATGACCTTAACCTCTACAATAACCCGTAATCACTGTTAGTAAATCCATTATTCTCCTTTTGCTCCTGTAACAAAGTATGTAGTTTACACAGCACAAATGTATTATTGTATTGTTTTAGTGGTCAGAAGTCCAAAAATACTCACTGGCTAAATTCAAGGTGCAGTAAAGCTGCATTCCTTCTGGAGGCTTCCTTGCCTTTTTCAGCTTCTAAAGGCCATTGGTTTGTGGACGCTTTCTCTAGCTACAAAGCCAGCAGCATGGTACCTTTGAAAGTGTTTTTCTCTATGCTCCCAATCACCACATTGCCTTCTCTATAATTCTGATCCTCCTTCCCCTGTTATAATACCCTTGTAACTTCACTGGGCCCACCCAGATAATCCAAAATAATCTCCCCATCTCAAAATCTTTAACTGAGTCACATAAATAAAATCCTTACTTATATAGGAGTAATACAGGCATGGACATCTTTGGGGTTGAGGGGAAAGGCAGTATTCACTTCACCACAGTGAATCAGAATTAATTTTAAAAAGGAATATTCCAATTGCTTATGTGAATTTGAACTGACTGTTGTGACTCTTGATCTCATTCACCTCCAGTGTTTTCACATCTGAACTAAGAATCCCTTCTTAAATAAAACTAGTCAGCACTCTCTCCCTGTTCTATAAGGAAAAAATTGCTGTGAGGTCTTGTTGGATAGTATGTGCATACTTCATGATGATGGCTGTTATTTCAAAAAGACTATTGCTTATTTCTAGATACACACAGACTCTAATCAAAAGCTGCACAGCCAAAAAAAACTCACTGGCTAAAATCCAGGTGCAGTAAAGCTGCATTCCTTCTGGAGGCTTCCTTGCCTTTTTCAGCTTCTAAAGGCCATTGGTTTGTGGACGCTTTCTCTAGCTACAAAGCCAGCAGTATGGTACCTTTGAAAGTAGTTTTTTCTATGCTCCCAATCATCACATTGCCTTCCCTATAATTCTGAGAGACTCCAGTGTGGAAAGAATCTCTTGCCAGACCTGACTCCACTGATGTGGACTCAGGTGTTGAACCTGAAAACAGCCTGTGATTACAGATGTCAGGTGTATGGGGCTAAAGAGAATTCTAGATGGAGGGAAACTCCCTCTTTATCTCTTTATTGTTTCCTTATGTCAGATGGAGAAAATCTGAAAGGTGAATTTGAGAGCTGGAACAGTATACCAAGAACTTCATAAAACTTACCCGGAGAAAAACATAAAGGAAATTCAAATCTAAGCCCATCAATTAGATAATATTAGAAATTCCCCATATGTAAATCGAATATGATAATTATCTTTCTTCTTAGTTCTTACTGCAGAGAATAGAATTTTAATGGTTATTCATGTTGAGGGAGCAATCAGAAGGTGGGAAAGACTCTCAGAAGATACTCCTGGGAATTTCCTGCCTATGACTTCAGCATAGACCTCATGTAAGCAGGGAGAACAAAAATCCATAGACAACTCAAAACTACCAGGTACCTTTCTTGATAGATGTTTTAAAATGTTTATTGCACTAGGAAAAGGGTAACTTTACATATACACATGTGTGTGTGTCTATATGTAAAATATATATACTCATCTCTTTTGTGCACTTCAAAAGTATGTATCTGTATTCTCACATGGTGTTTTAAAACACTTTAAAAGAATTTGAGGAGACCAGTCAATTGGTTTAAATAATGGCCTATTTGAAATTACCCCTGATGTTTTAACATGCCTCTTCAGAAAACTGTACACAATTACAATCAGAGCAAATAGAGAAAATTTGCTTTTACAATGAAGTAGCTTAATGCTTTCCTTAAAGGTGCAACTTGATTAATTTCTTTTATGGTGTCAAGCAGGATGATCCAAGGAGAAAGGTGCCATGTAGCTACAGCACAGGATTATTCATGATAATAAAGGCCATGATAATGGCAACCCAATAACAGAATATTAATAGACTTTATAGCAAAGACACGATGGAATTTCCAGAAGGCAGCAAGTAGATTTAAAGAAGATAGGAAGGTCTCATGGCAAGCACTGGATAGTGTTTATCCCAAGGAAAATGAAGTAAAGATTGGTTACCTTTACACTTACATTGTCAGAGAAGCTTTACACTTACATTGTCAGGAGAAACTTTATACTTACGTTGGCAGGAGGAGGTCCGAACTACAAAAGCACGCTGAGCCCCTTCCCAGTGGATGCAGGAAGGCGTTACTCCCATCAGCTTGTGTTTCATGTTAAGAATCGGACTCGTCAGCACCATGATTCCTGACAGCAAGCAGAAAGTGTGAAGCCTGCATTTCTGTGGGTTGGGCATAGATTAGAGTATTTACACAGCTTTCATGGCCAGTTTCAGCCAGTCCTGCTGGGCACAAAAGAAACTTCAGAAAATCCTCCATGTCTGCTATGGGCTGAGAGTGAGATCCAGGGAGATGAATCATGACTTGCTGAAGGCAAGTGTCAGGAATATATCATCGAAGTCTACTCAAGCAACCTTGGGGGAAATTCTATCTCTGTGCATGAATAAAAAAATGCACATGAATCCTAAACAAAAAAGAGAGATCTGTGTTAGGGAGGTTTTCTATGACTCCATCCTAATGGGCTGGTGAAAACCTACCATGGGAAGAAGACACACGTGTGCACGTGCATTTCCCTGCCAGTTGAATGAGGCAGCAATTTCTCTTTATTCAACACAAATGTCTTCACCTGGGGTTTGAACTCTACTTTTAGTAACCCTACCTCAGGATTTGGCCCTGAATTGATTCTTTCTTTGGTGAATCAACACTTATTAGGCATCTATCACATGCAAGGTAGTCTGTGCTAGGTCATAGAGATAGAGATTTAAAAGAGAATATAAGCCCAGAAAGAATTCAGTTGAAGAAAAGTCTAGAATCTGCCCCCAAAAGTTATAGTAAAGTTGTATGCAGAGTGGTTGGGGAACCAGAAAGGGCATTTCTAAGGAGATCTGATGAAATGAGTGAAGGGCTGCTTCCTGAGGATAAAGCACATGCATTTGATTTTGTAGGATGATGAAGAGCTTGACATTTGGACAAAAGGGGAAAGGAGGAAGAGGTCCTTTGCTTAGAAGGAATAATGCATACAAAAGCTTGGAGCCAAAAAATAAATAAAGACTGTGGCATATTAGAAGAATAACTAGTGTATCCAAGTGCTAGAATCTAGGACTTATTACTGACACAGGGAAGAAAGGGCAGTGACACTTACAGAGCTGGTTGGTGAAACTTGCTAAGAAAAACATGCTACGCAGCAATTTGTATGTATTGATTTTATATTTCATTTGTTTGCAGTTGCCTTGTGGGTTAGAAACACAATGCTGGTGGAAAGAGGCTGAAGAGAAGGTAACCACGGAGGGGAAAAGAATGGACTGAGTGAGAAGGAATGATGCCAGTTAAAATGAGATGCAAGGGAAGAAATGAAATTGGAAAATCTGGTAGAGGTGAAATTTAGAGTATTTAGTGATGTAGATAAGAGATTTAAAAAAAGGCTTGTGTTATTCTTAAGTTATGCTGTAAACATCACTGCTTTTAGGGAGGCAGGTGGCAGAGTAGCAGACAGAAGGTAAAATTTACAAAAAACAAAAATTGGCCTGAAGCAGATTGAGAGAGGATGTATAGGTAGAAATACCAGGATTGGGTTGGGTTTGGGAGTAAATTCTGAGCTAACTGTGAGGACTTGGGAGTCAGCAGGATGGTGGCAATCTTTCATGCCAAGGTGATAAAACAGATTTCCCAGAGGCATGTGTTGGCAGAGAAGAGAGTGGAATACAAAAAGCAAGTTAGTGCAAAGGAGAAACATGTTAATTTTGCTCTGCCCATTAAGTCTCACCCCACTGAATATGTCTGAAAAGAGGAAGGGCACAGATTTGACTCCCAGATGATGCTGGGTCCTCCAGGTCCTTTGGCTCTTTCCTGTGCCTCCTTCACTTACCCATTACGCGAGTCGTGTGAGCATATGACACTTTACTGAGGTGTTCAAGAAACTAACAAGCTCACAATATATGAAGAAACGATTTTGAACATTCCATCATTCAAGGGAAAAGCAGTTGAGAAGCTAAACACTACATGAAGTGTCTTGCCCAGATACACCCTGGACCTTAAGCTTACTCAACATCCCTTTGAACCCACCTCCCCAACCTACTACACGGATGAATAGCCTTCCTTTAAAATATACTACCCACTTTCTAAAAGCTTTGGTCTTCTCATGGGAATACTTCCTCCTCCCTTAGCAAAACATTTTTGCACATCTGGATTATTTAGTCTAAATAACATACCCCACCAGCCTTAGACAAAAGAATCCAAGGAAATTACAAGGATTAAAAGTCCAGTCTCCTTCATTTCTTCCCCTGAATTCTATGTACACATATATCTCATTAATTTTTTGAGTGTCCAGTAGGTAATTGTTGGACTATGCATGCATCCAATGTGCGTGCTCACACACACACACACATGCCCTACCTTCTAAGTTACAAACATCAGAAAGTGCTATTCTTGTCTCGTCACATATAGGACAGTGGTTATGGCACCAGCCACACTCACCGAGGTTGGCGGGTTAGAACCTGGCCCAGGACAGTTAAATAACAATGACAACTACAACAGAAAATGGCCGGATGTTGTGGCAGGTACTTGTAGTCCCAGGTACTTGGGAGGCTGAGGCAAGAGTATTGATTGAGCCCAAGAGTTTGAGGTTGCTGTGAGCAGTGAGCTGTGATGTCACAGCACTCTACTGAGGGTGACATAGTGAGACTCTGTCTCAAACAAAAAAAGAAAAAAGAAAGTGCTATTCTTCTAGTTTCACTAACATTTAAGGATTGTGCCTGTTAAATAGACTGAAAAGATACAGTCAATTAACTGAATGACCCAAGAAATGAGAGCTTCCAGAAGCATGTAGTCAAGAGTAGAGCATGCAAAAAGGAGAATGAATACATTGTGAACTGGAAAACTAGTTGCAGGATAAACCTCGCTGGTCTGAAGAGAGATTAGCACAAATCCTAGAGGTATCTGAGAACTGACTCTCATTCCTGTCTCCCACCCCTAACTTCAGAAATGCATTTGGCTCATGAGGCAATAGTTTGAAAGTTTGAGGATAAAGAATAAGATGAGATGTTAATGACTGAGTGTAACCGCTGTCCTTCATTCTCCAGTATTTTTACTATACCTGTGAGAAACCATTGTTGTTTAAGCACACCTGATCTGCATAAGGTGATTAAGGCAAGGTAGGCTATGTGATGCTGGATCGGGGGGTTCAGTAAAGCTCCTAACAGTTCTAACACAACCTCTCTCATTCTCATCATCAGTAACTGTGCTCCTCACAGTATAGAGGCCATAACCTGCGTCTGTGCCTAACCTGGCAAGATTCCAATCTTGCCACATATCCCAGGGGCACTTACTTTCTTTTGTTGATTTAGAACAGATTTACCCAAGTGGAATCCACATGATCAGGCCTCGGCAGCCCTCCAAGACTCTTGCTGGAATTTGTTAATCCAGGAAAGCCATTTAGATAATGCTGGGGTGAGAAGTAACTGCAACAGATGTGACGGTAGAAGTGGATGGAGATGGGAAATTGACTGAAAGATACATTCGGCAGTGGGTGAGATTTTCTCAGATGAGAAAAGTTTGAGAACAAATTGGTAGTCTGAGAGAAAAGCATCAATGGGAAGAAAGACATGGAGATACTGAAGAGACAAGATAGACAGATAGATAGATAGATAGATAGATAGATAGATAGATAGATAGATAGATAGATAGATAGATAGATAGATAGTTTAGAAGCCCCAAGGAGGCAGATGAGTTTGGAATGCAAGATGTAAGTGGACTCGTCCAAAATTGTTGGTCACTCCACTCTGAGAACAGAAGGGATTGACTGGAACACAGGGGAACAGCTTTTATTTGTCTATCAGATGGCTCAGACTAAAAGCAAGGCCATTTAAGGGCAGAGGCCGATCTTACCCACCCTCTCCTCCACCAACCCCAGGGTCCCTTGATCTGCTTCTTATTTTAAGCAAGTGCCAATATAGGCTTTTTGGAAACAGAGAAAAGGGAGATTGTGTTTCAGTAAGTAGCCAATGCTTCATTTGGGAAGACAAAACAGAAAGCAACAACTGAAATGAATTTATGTACTTTATAGGTTGTTGGTTGAGTACTTTTGTAATTATTTTAAAAATATGGTCATTTTGCTCTTGTACTAAAATAGGAAGGGACTGAATCCAGGAGTTAGTTAGAAATGTGATTTCTTTAAAGGAGAAAGAGAAGGCTTGATAAAAAGAAAAGAGACTGAACCTACAATTATGGTTGAATGGAAAACCTAATTTTGCAGGATTATAAAATTAAAAGTGTTTTGCTTCTGCTTTCATTTAAATATCAGCTTCATAAATTTGAGAGTTGTACAAATCAGAAAAAAAAATCCATTACTAGAAAGATTTTGGACCGAACTAACCAGATTTAGAAATGCCTTGCTAAACTGATACCAGAATTTTATGCGATGTGTGGCCATTTTATAAATAATTACAACCATGAGTCAGTGAAATACCAACAGGAGTGCAGGGTGAGAACGGAGAAAGAACTTTGAATCTGACATTGAAACTCAGTAGTTGAACTTTTTGAAGAGAATTGTATGCGGCCTATTTTTTCCTTCTCTACAGCATGGATTTGCTCTACCTTCCACTTCTTCCCCTGCCCCCTCACACAGAGCAGTAGTGTTTGATACAATTCCTTCCATACAAAGAGATTGTGCAAAGTCTCCTACAGGACACCCCTACTGTGTGCATTCTGTTCTGGTTCTAGTTCAGGCTGGAGAATCTGGATTCCGCTCCTAGCTCCAACAGGACATTGACTCAAAATTACCACACTGCTGACTTCCTACAATAACTATTATCTTTTAATACTCTTAAATTCCCTTAAATAAGTATCTTCTAACTAACTACTCAGTGATAGTTAACTTGACAGATGACAACACCAGTCATTGCCATGAGGTGTAGAACAGCAAAAGAACAAATGATAGCTAAGAATGATATTGGAACATTTCTGGGCATGAATTTTTGTTTTTATAGGTCTTGACAGGCAACCACAACCACATAACAGGTTTTGAGACAAAATAAAGGAAAAGATAGGTTTTCTGTTGCAACTCAGAAATATATGAGGTTTAACAATTAAGTTCTCAAACTCATCCAGGAAAAAGAGCCACATTGCTATCTCTATGATCACCTCCAAAGCTTCCTCGGGAAGCTGTGCATTGATGCGAGCACCTGGTCCACCCTTCAAAACAGCTTTGGAACTATTTTTCCGGAATGACCATCAGAGCTACTGTCATATGGCACACAACAACACACAACAATAATCATGAACATGACTCAGCGAGACATGAATTAACTTGCATTAACATGAGCTGTGAGACACTGATACAGCAAAGTTATGAAATTTTGCCCAAATGTTTATACAGTGCTGCCAATGTAAGCACTCAGTGGCAAGTTCATGAACTTAATTGTCAGACCTTCATACAATGGTGATTCTGACAGTCAATCCAGAAAAAGTTCCACATTTCCTTTGAAAGGTGGACTAGATGCTGGCATCAGTGCACAGCTTCCCAAGGGGAGCACTTTGAAGGTGACCATAGTGATATTCAGCAATGAAGTATGCTGCACTTTTTCTAGGATGAGTTCACAGACTTAATTGTCAGACCCGGTATTTGTTGCACAGTCCATTTTTCAGGTGGAATAATCTCTCCATCCTAACCAAATTGTGACTTTGTTCACAGCAATAACTTGTCTTGGCCCTGGTGATGCATAATGCCAATTAGGGCGACCGTGTGGCCTGCTTCTAGTCAATAAGAATTTAACTTTGCTAAGAAAGGGGTGATCCCAAAAGGCTTTCTTTGTCAGAGAAGACAGATGAGGCAGGTTCAAATGCTCACTTTTTCTTTCTGTCTCCTGAGCAGATGTAGTGGCTGCAGCAGACCGATTATGCCAAGAGACAATAGGCATGGAGGTAGAAACTTGCATTCTCTGATGGCAAAGCAGAAAGGAAGAAAGGTCCTAACCACATCTTGGAGTCAATAAACCAACACCATCTTGTTTTGCAAGGGAGAAAATACATATCCATTTTTTAGCTATTTTTGTTCATATATTGTTTCATGGAGCCAGGTACATTCTTACTGATATACTATTGCTTTACCTGATTAGTAAGATTTTTCTTACTCTCTAGCTACTTCTTGTCTTTTTTTCCTCTGGCACTTAGTTTGCCAGAAAAGCCCAACCTAACATTTTCAAAACATCCTGCCCCAAATCTTCATCTACTTCCACTCTCTGTTGTTGTCATGTTCTGTGGTCTACTACTAGCCTGGTTCATCTGTCCTAGCAGCTATCCTCATTCCCCTGACACTGTTCATTTTACAGGTTAAGGGTGATTAATCACTTCACCTTCATGTTGCCTTTGACTTCCACACAGTTCTCACAGACAGATGTACCCATTATCCTTGGTTCTTAGGATAGTTACTATCACAACAACCATCTCCCAGAGCCTTCTACGGACCCTTAACTAGTAATGCTTCTGACAACCATTCATGAGTATTTATGAAGCCACACCATGTACACATATAGATAAGCCAGGCAGAAGACATAGTCCTTATTTTCCAAAAGTAAAATTCCTGGGCTAAAATCCCATGACTTTGGACAGTTTATGAAATGTTCAAGTGCATCAATCCCCCCATCTTCAAAATGGGATCAGTATTATCAAAAATGGATTAGAACCTCTGCAAGTTGACCACCCTAGGGACTTTAACAAACTGGTCAACATACAGAAGTGGTCAACATAAGGAACTAGGCCTACTGTACTGATACATACGTGTGGTACATGTCCTGTCTATGAAAATTGGGCCAACTTAAGGATATGGTCAATGTAGGGAGGTGATTAACTATGGGGTTCTACTATATCTGAAATAGCACATCAGCAGGCTAAGCATGCTTGAAACAGATTTGAAATTATGTATGATCAAAGTGACTAAAAGTAAATTTCAAAATGTTATCAGTAAAGCTTATTTCTTTCTTTCAACCCAGTGCATTTCACAGAAAATTAAGATGAGTGGATTAGCCAAATGATAACACAATGACTGGAAAGTTCATTTTAAAAATAGATCATTTATGTCATTTTCTTTTTTTTTAAGTTTTTTCTTTCCATTTTTAAGTTTTTTTTTTTTTACACTATTTTCAATTGTCAGCTTTATTGTTTTACAACTCGCTATGACATATTTCACCTTAGAGTCATTTTTGGTACTGGAAGTATTGGAAGCACACCTCTTGGGGATGGGTTACTATTAAAAGAAGGACTTGTCTAACAAATGCAATCAGTATAACCTAGTCTTTGTACCCACAATGAATCCCCAATAATAATTTTTAAAAAGTGCATGAATGTAATGTTGACTATTGAAACTGCCTCACTAAATGAAGAGATGTCCTAAATTGTGAAAAATAAAATTTCCTGAGATCTTGGCTGTTTGGATGACTGGTATGGTGGCGATGCATCCTGATTTTTGATTGATCTCATTGAAAGACTTACGTTATGGCTCATGGCAATTCAGATGACTGCAGTTATAAAGCTGGGTGCACATAATTACCAACCATAATGATATGTGTTTATACATTTCACTTTTCCACCTGTCCGTTAATAAATAAGGTTTATCTACTCACAACTGTTATACCCATGAGAGTGTCATTAGTATACCTAAGTGTTTATGCTTGCAAAAGCATGTATATGATTATCATCTATTTTATTGGGTAAGGTGGTCTATGAAGTGTTCTGCTGTTTTACATGTCTCTCAAATAAATCCCTTTTCGAAAAATGTAAATAAATATTTCCTAAAGAACTTTTAAATCTTTTTTCCCAGAACTATATATTTTTGGAGTTTGATCTTTTGGGATTTCAACATTTAGGATTAAGTCTTTCAGCATTATGATTGGCTGTCATCTTATAGCTACATTTAGTTATCCGAATTTCTGCCACGGTTGTCTTCCTTCTTAGACAGCAAACAGCTTATGGGTCAGAGTGTGTTACATTTCTCCTTTATATCCACCATGGCACAGAATCTAGCTAATCAGTCAAAAGAAAGTTCTTAAAAATTATGCTGGGTGTTGTGGTTCACCCAGAGGGCTAGGATGCCTGTAGTGCTAGCACTCTGGAAGGCTGACACAGGTGGACTGCCTGAGCTTAGGAGTTTAAGACCAGCCTGAGAAAGAGCAAGACCCTGTCTTTACTAAAAATACAAAAACTAGCCTGGCATGGTGGCATGTGCCTGTAGTCCCAGCTACTAGGGAGGCTGAGGCAGAAGAATCCCTTGAGCCCAAAGGTTTGAGGTAGCTGTGAGCTGTGACACCACAGCAGTCTAACCAGGGCAACAGAGTGAGACTCAACTCAGTGTCAAAAGAAATAAAAAGAAAGAAAGAAAGTTCTTAAAAATTACTGTTTATTAAATATTCAATAGAATGTAAACATATGTTAAATTAAACATTACAGAAGGAATTACTATTCTTATGGATTATTATAAGTTATGAAAGAAAATATGTAAAACAGGATGACAGAATCCCAAATATGATTCTTTGGTACAAAATTTGGAAGAACCATGGAGTAGAATCAAGAAGTTGTAGGGGAAACGTAGGGGCACTGAAGTTTGTTAGACCAGGAACCGTATCTTCCATCTCCACGTTCTCTATACCTAACACAGTGCCCAGGGACCCAGCAGGTGCTCAAAGGTTTTGCTGAATAATTATTAAAGCAGTAAGCATCCCTGGACTTTGGAGGCAGACCGATCTTGCCTTTGAATCCTGGTCTGGTAAATTTTGTCCATGTGACCATTTAAATACTCCATTTCTTATTAGGCTTCTCTTGCTCTATGTTTATGTAAGGAAGTCCCCAGCAACCTTTTGTAGAATAAGGAATGTTCTGTCTTTAACCTCACCCAGAATCAGGTAGAAACTTCTCTACGTAAAAGAGAAAGGTACACCCAGAGAGACGTGCAATACAAAAACGTCTTCTCTAGCACTGCGCTTGTCACCATCTGGTTGTGCTTCCCACTTCTTATTTCATTGGCCCCATTCCATGTGAAGCTTTTTATATCAGTGGGCTTATCTTACACTGAAAACCCCTACCTAACCACTCTCGGCATTCTGCGGTCCTTGCCCCTCTGCCCAAGCTGCCATTGGGCCCCAGAAGTGAGAAACTGCTCAGGATGTCAGAGCCCCAGGGCTCACTGAGCAACTGTCAAGTCTGTTCCAGGCGGCCCTCCCCCTCCCCCTGCTCTTGCCTCTGCCCCTGTCACTTATCTCCTACTGTTCCTTATATTCACAGCTCTCACTCCCACAAGATTGAATGCAGGGGTCACGACCTGTTCATCGACAAATCACCCAGAATAAAAAGCAGAGCTGCAGCCGCTCATCTGTGTGTTTTTAGCTCGGTTCAGTGATTCCGAATCCCTGCCCCACATTCCTACAGCAGGAGCATAATCTCTCTAGACATGTCGGTACTGGACACAAATGCCTAATTGCTTCCTGTTGCCTCGCCCGTCAGATTTACACTCCTCAACTTTATCATCGAGGATCTTCTGCCAAAATCCCTGCTGCTCTTTTCTCATTTCTGTTATCACTGGCGTTCTTCACTCTCTAACAGACAAGCTACAATCAACAAACACTAAGAACGTGCCCCTTTTTCTGTGCCTTGGCATATTTTATTCCATCTCCCCTCTTCTCTACCAACAGGCTCTCATCTCCTTCCCACTACTCCTGCAGAAAGAAGAAACCATTCACCTGCCTGCCCATTCTCCCGTCAGGAGGGCCTGAGGCCTCACACATGGCTTTTACCTTCCATTTCTCTTTCTTCAGCAATGACTTTTTTGGTGCATTCACCCTCCCCCCCTTGGGTTGGCTGTTTTCCTAACTGGACCCCAAGACTTTGAAGGCTGTTATTTTGGGTTGTACCAGGGGCACCTGGGGTGTACTTGGTAGATGTCACTGATTGATTGTGCTCAAAGATAAAGATTTTGTTTTGTTTTTATGGTAGCGACGTGTCCCATAACAATTGGGAAGACTTTCTGATGGGGAAGTGGCTGTTGTCCTTCACCTTGCAGTGCAAAAATATGCCTTTTAAGTTTGTTTTCCTCTGTGTTTCACACCACTTAGAAAAATGACAGAAATTTCTCTTCTAGGCTCTTTTGCAATATACTAGGAAGTATACTAGAGGAAAACAAAAACAAAAATCTGTGGTTATAGGGTGCTTCTTGAAATAAAAATATCTGTCCTTTCTTAACATGGACAAAAAGGAAAAGGAATGCTTTGTGCTGGGTAGGGGCGAGTTCAAGCGTTTAATGGATCTTTTTGTCAGTTGTCATTTGTTTCTGCCGAGTGCTACATACCCTTCACCATAGATGAATACTCCTCGCATCTACAGAAAGACCCAGGGCGGCTTGGGGTGCCGTGGCAGGCATTTCAAAGTCATTCTGCTGCGTCTCTGACTGTGGTGTTCAAGTGCCTATTTTCAATTTGTAGTTGTGCTGGGAAAACGTTTTGATTCCTGAATTAGAATGTGCACTCCCAGAAGGTTCCAGGCACAGAGATAAAGCCTGTCTCTTTATGCTTCTTTGCAGTGTATGCTCTGTGGCAATAATACATACCCCATGCTGTGCTTAAATCCCTGGTTTTATGAAAGTCAGTCCAATTCTTATTTGGTGGATATTCTGACACACAGGTACTGTTCCCTGAGGAAGAAAGCCCGTTGCAACACTATCATGTCCTCTCTTTGTTTCCCATATTATACATAATTCTTAGGAAAATTGTACCATGAAACGCTCAGGAGAAAATGAAACTGCAATGAAAAAGTCAGATGTAAACAGTCGACTTGACATTGCCTTGGACAGTGAAAAGACCCTTTTTTATGAAGATAGTCAAGCATGAAGGCTCAGATTCTATGCTTGGAGTTAGGGTGAAACAAACACCCAAGCATCAAACAGCTGAGGCCCCAGCTACCTGGGCCAACTGAGGGCCCACAAACATTCTTTCTGTCAATATGTCAAGTTCAAGAAAGCTGAGTGAAAGTTCAAATGCCTCATAGGCTAAGGCTGTCAGACCAAAATAGACAATCAGGCTCTGTATGTAGCCAGAGGAGTTTGATCACACCTCCTAAACAGCCTTTCATCTAATAATGTACTAAAAAGACTTCCAGAAATTTTACCACTACCGCCAAAATGTATCTTTCATTCCATGAGCAAAGTGCTGTGAAGTGTTGGAAAGGAGAGTCTATATTTATGCAGAATGTTTTGATCTAGATGTTGGTATCTGTTAGATTTTATTTCATAACATTTACCCCCCAATCAAATGGTTGGATTGAATTTCAGAACTGAGCTTTCTTTTTAGTGGTGGTGGGGTGGGGGCAGGTTGTTGAGCACCAAATCAAAATCTAATGAAGTTTCTAATGATCAAATAAATAATCACTTGACATTTATTGCCATGCTTGGCAATCTGCAGAAATGGAATAGAGGAGATATGCCTACGGCCCCATTTCCCATAGATTTACATTATGCTATCTCACAGAATTAAGCTGACATAAGCTCTTTAAGACCCACTAAAGCAGCAGATTTTACACAACTTGTTTAGATTTTTTTTCCTTCTCCCTGATCCCCTATTCCCTGAATAACTCTTTCTATCCATTTTCTATTCCTTGTGTTTTTGAGAGGCCTGCTGGAGCCTTCCCTTCATGTCATTTCAGGCTATAACCCTGCAGTTTGAGTTTATCTTAGCTGTAAAATGCAACAGTAATTTATATGCCCCCTTACTCTTGCCTCCTCTGAGGCACTGGCTGCCAGCTGTCTACCCAGCAGTTTAAAGAAAGAGCTGTAATGAGCAGAGTGCAGCAGGGGAGGGGCGGCGCCAGGCACATCAGAGCCCTTTATTTCTGCTTCCTCGGTGAGCCCTGGATCCACATAAATGGCACGTTCGGCAGCCGCATAAAGTCCCGCCCCCCTACCGAACCCCCTCAACCCCCCACCCCTTCCCCTCCCACGTCTGCCTCCCACCATCCTTATGGGGACAGCTTTCCTCTTTTCTGCCTTTCATTTCTGAGTCGAGGAGAACAGAGCGAAAAGATGCAGATGAAGCCTGGAGCAGCTGTGACGCTGCGGCGTGGGGTTGGAGCCTCGCGCGCAAACCTGGCCCCTCTGCATCGAACGCCACGTAGGCAGCCTGGAGACAAAAGCTTTCCAGGAGCTGGATGCACTCCACACCCTTAGATTTATAGCTGGGCTACTCAGACAGTATTTTTTGATGTGATTCAGTTGAGGTTTCTCTTTTCAAAAACATTCCAATAGTAGGCATATTGGCTTCGGATTTTTTTTTTTTTTTTTAAATAAGACAAAGTCACTTTTGTCTTGCATTCAATATCTATTCCCCTGGCACTTTCTTTCTTTCCATTTTTTTTCTTTTTTTCTGCTTTTGGGGAGAAAGGGGAAAACCTTCCCTCTTTCATCCACAGAAGAGCCCACAAGTTCAGGGAGTGTAATTCAGCACAAAGCAGCCACAAAGAAGTTTTCCCTTATACTGCTAAAATCACACGACTCTCCTGTGCCAGACTATTAAAAAAAAAATCCCAACTTGACAAAAGGAAGAGAAAAGGAATAAAGTCTGTGTGCCTGTTCAGCACGGAGCCTGTCATGTAAGAGGTGGGGATAGGAACTAGCGAAGGATTGCTCCTTTTCTCTGATATTTTTCAGCGTGTTGACTATTAACATCTCCCAGGAAGACCTTGTCATTTCAGGATTCTCACCGTCTCCCTCCCTTTAGTTTTGTGTTATGTTGATTTTTGTCCAAAGCAACATTTGGCAGACATTGACAAAGCAGAACCCATAAGCCGAGTGGAAGGAAGATGAGCTCCAGATCAGATCAATTTGAGGGCAAGGTGGCAGCGACAGTTAACTCTTGCAAGGGATGATCCTTCCTTCATTCCGTCACAGAGGAAAGGTCTTTTTGTGCTATTTTCTTGCCTTGGTCGAGTCTGTTGATCACAATTATACTTTCTACTGAGCATGACTTGCCAGTCTGATAAAGACTTCAAAATCTTTTTTTGTGACTCGCATTATTTATTCCTCCATAGAGGAAAAAATATGGGAAGAGTTCTCATGTTTAGGAAATGTAACATTCCCTGAGGTTTCATATTGAGGCAGGTTCCTGTTTAACATAACAACATTGTGATGCTTCATTATAAGTATAATTATTTGGCGGAAATTTACAAAAAAAAAAAAAACAGAACTATGAGAAAACTAATGATGGTTTAACTCTCTTTCTCTATTAATCCTTCTGCGCTTTTTGCAAAAGATAATTTGGAATCTGTCCAACTTTTCACCTCATTTCATTTCCTTCTGGTACTAGATTTATGAAGAAGGAAAATAAATCAGAAAGACTGGGGAATTTCTGATGTTTTCTAAATGCATAACACACAGCCATTATACTATCAAGGAATTACAATGTACTTACTGGTTCCAAGGCCTTTAAAGCACAAAGATGCAAAAAGCTACCTCTACTGCAAGAGGTCTCTGAGAAATAAAACAACAACAACAACAACAACAACACCACGCCTTGGAAAGCCCAAACGGGTATACCTTAGCCTACTTATGTATTGGCCTAGAAACTAAGCATCTTTCCAGATCCAAAGCACCATGGAATAAAATGACTAAGTGTAGAAGGAGGAGAAGGCAGATAGGTCACGTCTATCATCATTAGGGGCAATTCTGAGTATAAACCACACATTATAAACAATCATTTTTCTGGTGTTGGTGGGGGTTAGGCAGGTAAGAGGCTAACAGTGATGAAGAACCTTTGTTCATTTAAACTAAGGAGAAGCCCATGAGTTATTAAAATTTATGTACATGGTAATATATTACAGGGAACAATTTAAGAAAGTATTCTTTGAAAATCTAAAATTGATGGTTGATCCTTCTAGGTAAGCATTTGCTTTTCAATAATATTTAAACATAGATAATTTAAGGGAAATATATTATTTTTACATGGAATTAATTGTGCTTTTCAGTGTGTAGAAAAATTGAATGCAATCTTTTATAACAGATGTGGATACACTATAAGTTAAAGCCTCCCAATTAAGCAAAACCCTAGCAAACATTCAATCTTCAACTCCCTCTGAAGGTATCTCTTAGCATAATCATTGCTTTCTAGCAGGAAGACTTTGTGATAAAAGCGGAAGTTAAAACAGGAAGAATGATGCAGGATAAAAGAATAAAAATGATGTTAAAACGATATAAGGAGCAGACTCTGCTGGAGGGTGACTAGCAGAATATGTGACTCTAATGTCTCTGAGACATGCTGTCCCTTTGGGTTCTGAGCAGGATCCCTGGAGAAATCGAGTAGACATGTCAAAATAAATGGCATCAATACGCAGGGAATAATAGTGTAGAGCAGTGTTTTTCAACCTTTTTTGTCTCACAGCACACTAGAACCTATCAAAGTTCCACAGCACACTTAAATTACGTTGATCAAAAAAAAGTGTAAAAGAAAGAATATACTTACTGTACTTCAAACTTCTTTTGGAAATAATTTAATTACAATCTTTAAAAATTTTCATGGCACACCTAAGATCCTCTCACTGCACAGTTGAAAATTACTAGTCTAGATATTGGGCCATAATCAAGATGACTTATTTATATATTTTTTAAATTTGATGTCCTTCGTAGTAAGAGTGGTTTGAGGCTATTCTAGAAAGAAACTCTACAGCAGTGTATAATGTAGTACAAGCCAAGCCTTTGCCCACTCCCATTTGGAAATCTGCCCTTTCGATTAACAAGTCTAGCACATTCTCGCTACATTTAGTAGTGAATTAGCCATTGCAGTTGCTGGAGTAGTAAATGCTGGCACCTCGACCCAAGTTTCACATCAATGGGGTTATCACTCCTCACCAGTAGGTATTAATTTGACCAAAGTGACATTCCTTATAAGTTCTTTCTAAAAATTCTACAATCATAGTTTGTTTTCCTCTAACTTAAATACATGAGCTTGGAATATTTACACACATGCACACAACCTAACTTGAACTGAAAGTGTCCTTCTACACCATGGAAATTTCATCTTGCACCTAGGTTAACTGAACAGCCACATGGAGGAGATGATTTTCCTCCATATGGAAATGTAGCAGGTAATAAAGTTGTCTTCGTAGTAAACTAAAAACTCATTATCAAACTCATTCAATCTCTAATTTGGTGACTAAGTTCAACGCACCTTTCTATAAAATAGTTCCGGCTCTGGAGGAGCTTGTTACTAGTGAGGAAGGGCGAAAAGCTTACAAAACTTGGATAACATCCAGCAAAAAGCCAGTAAGGAGTGCCAAGTGAGTGGTGCAGAGAGTAGGGCTCTCAGACTTCAGAGGAGGCATACGCTGGCTTGGATTGGAGTGACCGGGGAAGCATTTGTGCAGCTAGTAAGTTATGAGTTTAAAGTTGGAGAATGGAAAGGTTTAGGTGTATGAGAATAAAGAGAAAGACATGCCAGGGAGGAAACAAGAGGGGGAGTTCAGAGTAGAGGAGGCTGCAGGTAAAAGCAGAGATATGAGTATGTGAGGAAACTGCTAAAGTGAATGAATAGGTAAATATTGTTTAAGATACTGTAGGTATCAAGCACTGCTCAATTTTCGGAGGATACAAAAGTGATGAGGTCTTTGACATCAAAAGACCCTTAGTGACAGAGACCGTCTCTATAGGGCTGCAGGATGTTACCTAACGAGAAGGGCACTGCCATCAGACAGGCCAAGTGCCAGCCCACCTCTGTTATTTATTACATGACCCTGCACACATTCTATAACCATTCTAAATCTTAGATTCCTCATTTATAACATTGGCATAAGGATGACTTTTCTGTAAGTTAGCTATAGAAAATAAGAGAATGTGTGTAAGTACAAAGACTCAGAAACAAGCATACAGTGACCATTCTATAAACCACAGCTATTCCAGAAAATAAGAGAATGTGTATAAGTACAAAGACTCAGAAACAGGCATGCAGCAACCATTCTATAAACCATACCTCTTTGTACAACTCACTGTGCCTCCCAAAGACACCACCACATACGTCATAGCAACCAAATCAATTCAACACACACTTGTTGAGGGCCTGTTATGTACTAGGCAACATGCTAGTTCTACTATCCATTTGAGAATATGAGGTTCACTTTTAAGGTACAGATTCTAGAAGCTCTGTTAAGAATATGGGCTTTAGGCTCGGCGGCTAAGGCGCCAGCCACGTACACCTGAGCTAGCGGGTTTGAATCCAGCCCGGGCCTGCCAAACAACAATGATGGCTGCAACCAAAAAATAGCCGGGCCTTGTGGTGGGCACCTGCAGTCCCAGCTACTTGGGAGGTGGAGGCAAGAGACTCGCTTGAGCCCAGGAATTGGAGGTTGCTGTGAGCTGTGATGCCATGGCACTCTATCCAGGGTGACAGCTTGAGCCTCTGTCTCAAAAAAAAAAGGAATATGGGCTTTAAAAAACCATTCAGTCCAGTGGCATTGTGTATATTCATATTGTTTTGCAAGAACTTGTTTTTTTTTAGTTCTAATTCAATGCTCTTGGCAAGGGAATAGAATCAGTGTTATAGCAAAAGTTTATAGTTTTTTTCTGCTTTGATCAGTATTTTTGAGAGTACTTGATAAAATAGCCAATGGTATATTTAACAATTTCTGTCTCTTTTTTAGCTAATATAGTTCAAAGATAAATTATTAACTAAAGAAATGTTGATAATGAAGAACCAAAATAAAAACAAAACCTTTTGACCTGACTTCCATCTCTTCAATTTACTAGATTGCAACCATGAACCGTTTAACCAATCTCAATCTCATTTTCCTCATCTTTAAATTAGCAATAATAATACCACCTACTTCCTTGAGCTCTAATGAGAAGTCTATAATAAAATTTATTTATTTTTTATGAAGTCATATACACATAGATCATGAATATTATAATAAAATTTTTTAAAAGCATATGGTTAGTACTCAAACATGTTAGCTGTGATTAAGAATGGCCCACAAGACTGCCCTCACTCTCTCAACTGTGAACACACTCTTTTCACCTTTTCTTTATGGATGAGGCAAACTGATTTCATCATTGAAATGAGTACAGATTAGAGAGGTAGAAAGAATCAAATTAATGGTTAAAAAATATATAGCAGGAGTATCTAATGTTATTTGCGAGCCTGCTGAGTGTGAGAAATTATTCCAAGGCGAATTATTCCAGTAATAATAGCTATCGGTACAGATTCTCACTCCGATAAATTGCATATTATTTAGCAAGATGTTTAACATAAAATAATACTAGCACATAATAATATTTGGCTGTCTTCAGAAAGGACACAGCAAAGAAACAGGAAGCAGAATCCATTTGTTTTATTGGGCAGTTTTGTTTCTATTTAATCTGTGTGGTAAGGAAAAATAAGATAGGAGCTGCATAACAATCTCAGCCAGGAGTTTACAGTCAGGAACTGAATAAACACATGCTCAGATGAAGATGGCCAAAGTCCTGGTTTTCACACTTGTGCACTTTCCGCATGGTGATGTGCAATTAACTATAAATTAAATGACAATTAGGAAAAGTCCTGTTTAAGCTACTGGACTGTGACCCCATCAAACGTTACACGTTAGATGCAGTGTGTAACATTTACATTTATCATCGGGCGATCAGAAATAAGAAAGCTTCATTCAGCCAAATGCATGGTTGCTGACCTAAAAGTAAATCAAATGTTTTGTATTTTTTTATTACTTTGCAAAACAGAAATAAATACACATCTTGGAGATAAAATCTCATTGCACTGGTACCAATCTGTTATTTCAGGAAGAGTTTTACAGATTACTATAACAATTTTGCTTGGAAATACTGTATAGTAGAGCTTTGGACATTTGACACTTTTTCTTTTCAACTCTATAAATTGGGACTTTCAACCCATAGTGGTCATATAAGTATTGTCCCAATTTGCAAGACACAGTTTCATTTTCTTGAAATAAGACTTATGAAATCATCTGAAATATCTCTGAGCATCATATAGTATTTACCAAAATAATAAAATTAAAAGCAAATGAATAGGGAATATATTACTAGTAGTCCTTTTAACAAATAACAGAGAACTTTTAAATAAATGGCCAATTTATTTGGCAAAATGACAAGGTTCGGTTTTAGCCCACCCTAATTCATAAAAGCCTAATTTGTGATAATTATAGGACTCTGAAAATAAACCTCATTCAACATTTACCTCATTCTTGAGTGATTTTTGGAAAATATATTCAGTGAATGATCTAAGTCTCGCAAGCCCCCAAAACATTCTGTGTTTAGCCAGTTACTCTTGGCAGCAAAGAAATGTGGTCTGTCCTCAGCAGGGAATGTTTCTCTTGGCCAGAACTTAGATCTCAGAGTCTAAATAACAGATAAATCCATAAAAATATCTACATTCGAATTTTCTTGTTAGAGGAAAATAGTGGAGAAAAATGAGGTTTGGGATTTTACTACTTTTCTTCTTATAATTCACTTTTGTATTTTTTAGGCTATGGCTTATTTTTCTCCCCTTTTCTCCCCCAAATTCCCATGTTCAATAACTTTCCCAAAGCCTCTCCCATTTCATTAGTTGCTGTTTTATCATATCCTCCTTTAAAGTGCTATTCCCACCCCCTTGGTAGATCCACAGATATATTTAGGGATCTATCAAATGTGTGTATGTGCCTAAGCACTTATACACACATAACAGATTTGTGATTAAGATTACTTCAAATGGTGCAAGTTGGGGCAGGTTAACCAGGGACAGGGAAGTCATGGTCATGGTATCTAAGAGACATTGTCTATTGATGAGGAACTAGAGACTTAGAAGTTTACTCTCAGCCTTGAGTCACCTGCTAATTGCAGAGCCAGCACCTGACCTTAGGACCCTGGACTCCAAGGTCCTGTCTGCTGTGTGATGCTATAGAGTCTTCATTGAAATGTCAGAAGAAGCATTAATAGAAAAGTCAAGATTAATTTTCAGTGCTGTACTTCCTCCAGCACCAATTCACATGTAGCATGCACGTCTAAGGATAAATGAGTTCACAAAGTTTGAAGCTTAGAAGAAAAGCAAAGAAAAGGAAGTGGATGCTTCAGAAGAGAGTCAGATTATGCTACCCCAGACTCTTATGCTTCAGGTTCAATAAGTAAAATCAGGCAACACAGAGGAACCACTTGGTTTAGAATTTCTCTGAATTCCTTTAATCCCTTAGGCCAGTTAAAGGGAAATGATCTGACTGCTCTGCATCTGCTAGTGATTGAAGACAAATGTGAAGCATTGTGCAAGTTCCTGTTTAAGAAATGTGTAGTACACATGGCTATTGTCAAGGTAAACGCTGCAAATCACAGCCGACCCAATCTGACTAATAAACACAGAGACACCTCCGACATATGGGGAACTGATGCTTGAGCAGACACAGGAGGAGTTACCAAAATCATGCCAAAGAGAAAATGCAAAAATAATTTATTACGAAATACACGTGTATTACTTCCTATGTTACACTCAGGCTTTATAATCTATTATTAAGTAGAGGGAGTTATTTACAGTGAAGCTGTCTTGAGAACTCCCCTACCCTTTCCCCTGCATTATTTCTCTAAACATGCTTCTGAGGATGTCAAAGCAATGACATAACAGAATTCTGATTATCTAGGGAAAATTCACAGGCATTTAAACCAACATTACTGGCACATAGCATTGGTAGGATTCCCACATGGCTTGTAATGAATAGGCTGTGATTCAGTAGAAATACAATTTGTGCTCACCAAGAGGTGATATCAGTAACAAAAGGAGGGAAAGTCAAGCCAAGCCATTTGCACTTTTCCTACTAGATCAGTCCATGAATTATTGCAAAATGATGGGTATTTTGTCCTTCTGCCCACTTTAATGACTCTTGTTCCTGACTGCCATGAACTAGAAAGTCAGGCCTCACAGTGGGGAACACAATCAGGTGGCAGTGGTGTTTGGAACCAAGGGTTGAATAGGAATCTTCATTCAAGCCAAATGTGTCCCAAGTCAGAAATTCATTGGGCTGAACTCAAATTAACTTCAGACTTAGGTTTTCCAGAGGAGATAGAAAAAGATCAGGATGAGGAAGAAGAGAGAGAAAGAAGCAAGCGAAAGAGAAATAAAACTTTAGGAAAAAAAAAAGGTTTAAAAGATTATAAAGACATAGATCATACCTTTTGTTATCTCCACATGGCAGGTAAAAATAATAGATACATTTAAAATTCATTTTAATACCCTGTCATTTACATTTCTCTTTGAATATGTATTTAGCATTTCCACTGTATTTCTAAAGTCCAAAGATAGACCAAGTCCAGTTTTTACTTTGATAGTCTCTTAGGGTTGTTATTAATTTTCCTCAGATTAACCTTTAAAATGACTTTTGTTTGGGAAAAAGAAAATTGACTCATCTTCAATTTTGAAACCAGCAACCTCCAAGAACTGGTTTACTTATTGATACCATTGCCAGACTATATTTTAGATTTTTAAACAAATATTGTTAAAATCACTTTTTTCTAGAAAAAATGCTTTTATTCTCATGTAAAGCTAAGACAATAATAAATATTTGAATATTAACCATTTGAAAATATAGTCTTCAAAATGAACAAACTAAATCAACCTTAAGGAAAGTGCAGAATTCCTAAAGTATTCAGAACTGTCTTGCATTTTTTTTATAACAACTTGAATAACCATGGCAAGTAAGTAAAGAAAGAGTAATAATAAAGGGATTTGTTGCATTCATGTTCATGTCATATTCAAGAGCCTGTGAAATTGTTTTGCGTGGGATTCTGAAATGCTAGACTAGTTCTTGGCATAATTCAAAAGTGAGCACTTACATCTTCACACTTCTTGTTCTTTTCCAAATATAACAAGAACAGCTTTGGAAACTCTTTTGCAAGCAAAATATCTTTGGGGAAAAAAAGCCACACTTTAATTCTAGCTATAGGACTTAGTTTGGAGATGTCTTGGTCTATTAACAATGGCACATTTTTACTTATGAGATAAAAATTTCATTTTGGAAAAAGAATCTGACATTGAATTTTGTCTTCTTTTTAAGAGAAAGTATAATAGGACAATGCTCTTTCTTATAGTTCAGAATATCTAATATATGAGGAATGAAAACAATTTAGGTAGCCAACAAATACAGTTACTAGAATAAAGTCTTTCTTGGTTATGAGTTTTATGTTTACTTTGGGGTCTCTCACCTTGAGAGACTTACCCCTAGGAAGTTTATTGTTTCTTTAAGATTCAAATGAAAGCTAACTCTTTCTTTGATTTCCCTTAGCACAATTGAGGCATAACAGGTAAAAATCAATGAAAACAGTGGTCCCCAGGCAAATACATTATAAAATGGAACTCACCATTGCATATTATATTCAGAATATCTAAAATTAGTGTGAGATAGAGAATTTTAAATTTAGCAGAAGAAAAGTGTCTAGTAACTTATAAATGAAAACCTAGCAGACTAATAGTAGACTTCTCATCAGAAACTTTGTAGGCTAAAAGAGAATGGGATGTTGTTGCAAAGTTATGGGGTAAAAAAACTTCATCCAAGATGTTATATTCTGCCAGAATAAGCTTCATAAATTAAAGAGAAATAAAGTCTTTCCCAGACAAGCAAATGCTGAAGAAATTCACCAGTAGATTGGCTCTATAGGGAAAGCTCAAAGAGGTCATAAACATGGAAATGACCTGGGCACAGTGGTTCTTGTCTGCAATCCTAGCACTCTGGGAGGCTAAGATGGGTGGATTGGTGGAGCTCAGGAGTTCAAGGCCAGCCTGAGTAAGAGCAAGAACCCATCTGTATTTAAAAGAGAAAAATTAACCAGGCATTGTGATGGGTACCTGTAGTTCTAGCTACTCAGGAGGCTGAGGTATGAGGATCATGTGAGCTCAAGAGTCTGAGGTTGCCGTGAGCTATGATGCGACAGCACTCAACCCCACAGTGACAGGGTGAGACTCTCTCTCAAAAGAAAAAAAAAGGACACAAAACCAAAATGTTTATATCATGAACATATAAAAATCATGAAAATATAAAACTTATAGGCCTCTTAAAATAATTACACAAAAAAAGAGATGGAAGAATCAAATGGCAACATGACAGAATTTCATCAAACCACAAAGACAAAAAGACAGAGAAAAAGAAAGAATTTACAAAACAACTAGAAGGATATTAATATTACAGGAATAAAGCTTCACATATCAGTATTAAACCTGAGTATAAGTGGGTTAAATAGTCCACTTAAAAGATACAGATTAGCAGAAAGGATTTTATAAAATGCAACATGATCCAACTATATGCTTATTACAAGAAACTCATCTTATCCACGAAAGACACACACTTAAAAGTAAAGGGGTGGAAAAACATACTACACAAAAACAGAAACCACCAGTGAGCAGGAGTAGCTATACAAAATAACTGATAAAACAAACTTTAAATCAAATTCAGTGAAAAGACAAAGAAAATCATTATATGATAATAAAGAGATCAATTCATCAGGAGGATATTAGAATTCTAAATACATACCCATTCAACACTGGAGCACCAAGATTCACAAAATGAATATTACTGTACCTAAATAAAGAGACACAGCTACAATAATTGTGGGAGGATTCAACACTGCACTCATAGCATTAGATTATAGACACAGAAAATCAACAAAGAAAACTGAATATAAATTATACTATCTCTTCTACATTCAGTTTTTCTTCCTTCAGTAGCATGTCAGTTAATTCAAGGTTATTTGGTGAGATTATTCAAAATTTCAAGGGATATATGCTTGTGTGAATATTCTACAGTCTTCTACGGATTGTACCAAGTGGAAATTTTTTTCTTCTACCATTATATAGCAGCAATCCTATTTCTCTTGGTAACTAGGAATCATCTCTTTTTTGATGCTTTGTTTAGTGGCATGAAGGACTTAACATGATCAGGAGCAGTTTCAGCTTTTAATTCAATGGGATCATTGATAGGTCCCCAGATGTTGGGTCCTACACCTATAATCTAGTAGAGTCTAGAGAAAAGGACATGTGGAGCAAAAATTTTGGAAGTAGATCATTAACTGCAATAGTGAAGAATCCACTCTCCCTTCTGTCCCCTTTTCCTCCAGACCTAAGTTTTCTGGTCATGGGGAAAAGGCCACTAATTATTAGCTACCAGTTTGTTCTATACCAAATTCCACAATATAGATACTAATCTCATACAGTCTTTAAGTAATTGCAATAATTAAGGCCTCACTAGACCTTTTGTCTTTTCATATGGCCAGATAACACAAGGTTGGACAACTAAGTTTGCAAACTCATCTTAGAAAAAGGTCTACATACCTCATGCTGAACATCACTATGGTCACCTTGGAGGCACTCCCCTTGGGAAGTTATGCACTGATGCCAGTGCTTAGTCCACCCTTGAAAGCAGTTTTGGAACTTTTTCTGGAATGACCATCAGAGTTGTCACTATATGAGGTCTAAAAATGAAGTTTACAAACTTATCCTAGAAAAAGTTCTACATAACTCATTGTTAATCACTGTGGTCACCTTCAAAATACTCCTTTTGGCCATCTGGTTAAAGAAAAATACACACACACACATATATATACACATATATATGAAATGATGAATAAAGCATTTAATAAGTCCATAGGCAGGGTTATTGTCAGAAACATTGGAGACAAGGAAAGGGAATATAAGACTAGATATTTGTCTATATCAGAAGAAGAAAAATTAAGTATGTATATTCAAATTATCATCATATGGTTGGCTGACTTGCCTAAGTATGACACCATAACAGGTCTCATTATTGATCACGTAGCTTACAAATCAGTCCCCTATGAGTGATGGTAATCAGATTAGTGTTGATGGAGTGAATGTATGTCAGAAAGCTCATGACAATTTTTATTTCTTACACCATGGCCACATTGTTCATGACCCTTTTGAAAAAACACTTAGGTGGCTTCCTTGCCAGAGAAGAAGGCTGACAGACATCTATATGATAGATCATGTTGTCTTCCTGAGAACTAAAAAAATCTCCTCCACAATGGAGCCTCATCATGATCCTTCGTACGTGGAAAAAACTTTATTTTTAACTTTTGAGAAGTTAATCCTATAATTCTTAATCTTCTTTGTTACAAAGCAACCCCTCTATGCTCCATCCTATCAGAAATCTTATTCCTTCAACAACTGCACAATTAGCTATTGCTTTTGTATCAATGGAGGTCTGTACCTTCAGACTTTTTTGTTGTTGTTGTTCAAGGTGAACAATGAGATGCACCACTTGGAATTATGACCTCCAGTGCTCTTCAGACCTTGTTTGCTATAATGGCCCCAATAGTCTACTTCTGGCTTATGTTCAAAGATAGTGTAAAGTTTTTGTTTTTTTTTTTAATCCAGGTTTAAATGACATCCCCATTGGGCTATGGAAAATATGCTTGAAGCCATTGTGTTGATTTGAGTAGGGATAGTATTATGGGAAGTGTGCCCAGTGGAGAGTTAACATTATGTATTTGTGCTTTCAAGCCAAGTCTTATGTATATTACCTATAATGAATGCTACTTTTCTTTTCTTTCTTTCTTCTTTTTTTTTTTTGTAGAGGCAGAATTTCACTTTATCACGCATAGTAGAGTGCTATGGGTCACAAAGCTCACAGCAACTTCAACTCTTGAGCTTAGGCGATTCCCTTGCCTCAGCCTCCCGAATAGTGGGGACTACAGGCACACACCACAATGCCTGCCCTTTTTTTTTTTTTTTTTTTTGAGACAGAGCCTCAAGCTGTCACCCTGGATAGAGTGCCGTGGCATCACAGCTCACAGCAACCTCCAATTCCTGGGCTCAAGCTAGTCTCTTGCCTCCGCCTCCCAAGGAGCTGGGACTACAGGCACCCGCCACAACGCCCGGCCATTTTTTTTTTTTTGGTTGCAGCCATCATTGTTGTTTGGCGGGCCCTGGGGCTGGATTCGAACTCGCCAGCTCAGGTGTACGTGCCTGGCGCCTTAGCCCTTTGAGCCACAGGCGCCGAGCCAATGCCTGCCTTTTTTTGTGTTGCAAATTGGCCAGGGCTGGGTTTGAACCCACCACCTTCAGTATATGGGGCCAGCGCTCTACTTACTGAGCCACAGGTCAGTCCATGTGTACCCAGGACAAAAACAAGAACTAGTTCATGAAAGGAAAAGAAGTACTAGGTGAGGAGCGTGGCTTTGCTCCACAATTCTAGAGTCTTACCTGTCATTCTCTGACAGTGTGTCTCCTCCAGTTCTGACAACTTCCTAATATGCTACAAACACTCCTAGCACCATTGAGTCCGCTAGTTCAAACAGCAGTGGTCTGATTTTGCTTGCTTTGCAGCCAGGACCAGCAAGAGGCCTTTCTCAATCTTTATTCATCTGTCAAGTATAAATTGTTCCTGAATAACAAAGAGATCTATCAGGCAGTCTTTGCTTCGTTTGCTTGTTTGTTTTAAAGGTAGGAGGTATAAGATAGAGCAACTTAACTTTCACTTTAAAGGGTTTATTTTGACATATTACAGATCAACAGAGTCAAAGAAACACCACTGAGGTCCCAGAACCCTATACTTTGATGTAATTTATTTTCTGTTCTCAGGCAGTCATGTTATCTTTTATGGCTTCCAGAATACTCACTACTGTCTAGGTACTGTAAACATATCAGCTTAGCTGTTGCAGACTTGATGCAAGTTGATGAAGGTAAATAGCAATCTGTCAGGTAAGAGCAAACAGCTTTCAGTGCTCTTTGCCTATTGACACAAAGAAAAGCATTTGCCAGCTCAGTAGTAGCACAGCCGTCACCCAGGATGGTTTTTGACTTGCCCACACATATAATAGCAGCTGTAATGAAGATGTCACCTAACTAAGCTCATAATGATCACTGCCATCATCTCAGTCCTGTGTGTCTTCTGCATAGGTTAACCAGGTAAGCGAAGTGGGCTTAGTAACAGAAATCTTCAATCCAGTCATCTGTCAAGCAAATCACTTTCAACCCTCAACCCAGGACACTGATACCACAATCTGCCATCTGTCCAACTTCAGACTAATAGAAATTATCTTCCTTCTTCCCCCACCTGACCCCTTATGCATTACTTTTCATACACATTTTCCAATTTTGGCTGATACACAGAAAAAACACCTCACGAGTTCTTTGATGAACAAGTCTTCTCCGCCCAAGTTTGCAAGTCCCCATAGAGCCTTCTATGTGATTTGATTTTTGACATAGGTATAAAGGTAGTGAGACCTGGTGGAGGTGAGACTTGAGAAGGATTAGTTTCCTCTTCAAAGGTAATGAATCCAGTTAAGATCAAATTAAGGGCTTCCAGCACTAATAGGTCAGTCTAAGTAAGATGCAGGCGGGAGGTGGCTACTGTTTCTGACAAGGGGTGCTCAGTAGAGCTTGGGAGTTTGGGGTATTTTGAGTTAGCTAATATTCCTTTTATATGTTTTCTTTCCATCTTTTAGGTCATACCGTATTCTCATCTTCAATTCCAAGTAGCATTGTATTAATACAAAGAAGACAGAGTCATCCAAATTACCAGTCCTTTATCTCTATTGCTAATGATGTGTAACAAAGAAACAGTAAATATTATTGTTGACAGAAAAGTCAATTCTATGAAGGGCAAAGTTACTCCTCTGCTCATCAATTTTTCTAAAAGCATGTGTGGTGAACAAAGCCTTTCTTTATTATTCTGTTGCATTTATTCAGCAAGTTTTAAAATATATAACACATTCACAACACAGAAGGTAAATGGTCCTACTGACTTTTCCCCATTTGTATAACAATCAAACATGAAAACCCTAAATGTGAGAACTATTTTATGTGGTGGAAGAATACAGAGTGTAAATTCACTGGAAAATTAGATTTAAAGATAAAGTTCTAAATTAAATAAACATATGAAAATGAGAGTAGGCAACTCCAGGGCCTACTTTGCTGGGCTATTAATATATGCCTCAAGCATCTGAAGACACCCATGGCGTGCATTAATAGACACTAAAACACACCCTGTCATGCTTTAATGCTAAATTAATTAAGCAATAATGTGACCTGTATGAAGGTCCTTCCTGGTCCAGCAATTACTGAATGGAAGAAATAAAGGTGTTGTCAGACACTGCTTAACAAACAACTGTTAGTTTGCATAAATGAACAGAAACATGTTTTATAACATAAAGTACAGTTGGGGATTTTGTTTTGCTTTGTTTTTGCTTGCCCCTCCTCTCCTTTACTCTCAAAAGTAGATTCAAAATTAGAACAAAGAAGATCAATTTTTAATACTTTTAGATCATAGTTGTTTAAATTATGACTTTTTGAGTTTATAAGCAAAAATGCACATCTGAAGACTTTAGTTTTCACATTTTTTTTTAGTATTATCAGTCTCATTTGTGAACTACAAAAGTAAACACACATCAAAAGCAGATTCAAAATACCTATGCACTTCCTATATTAGGAAGCAAGTTTCTAATAAACCACACTTACAGATTCTTTCCATTAACTTTTGTTTTCCTTTAATGCTGAATTTTTCTAAATTTAACTTCAGAATTATTGCTAGTGAGAGAAAGTTCTTAAAATATTTTAAATGTTAGCCTTTAAATATAGATGCCACTTTTCAAATGAAAAGAAGATAGGAAAAATACATATTAGAAAATACATTTAGTATATGGTATAGAATATTTTAGGAATCTTTTCCTTTATTTCAAACTATAACTTAACATTATCATATCAGCAAAGAAGATTTCTTAAACAAGATCTATAAGGCAGAAATCTATAGAAAAGATTGCTATTTGACAATAAAATTTTTAAAATCTTCAAAAGATACTATGAACACAAGTTTAAAGACAGGTCACAGATTGGAATAAAGGTATTTGCAATTCAATTGAATTAAAGCTAATATTCATAATATATATAAACAATTTCTATAAGTCAATATGAATAACCCAGAAGAAAAGTGGATATTATAGGAAGAGGTAATTTATAGAAGGAGAAGCCTGGATATGCCAATAAGCATCTGAAGAGTTGCTCATGCTCACTGATTCTTAGTATAAATTTAAATAAAGAAATACCATTTCATATTGATCTAATCAGAAAAACTGAGTGTCTGACTGCTGATGAGAATGTACAGCTACATAAGAGAGAAATTGAACAATTCCTGTTGAATTAAACTTGTATAAACCATAGTACTCAGCAATTCTACTTCTGGATATAGCCAATGTGGAAAGTCCAATGCAAGTACACAATGAATCATAAGTAAGAAGGATCATTTTTAGCTCATATTCAAAGTGAAAAATTGAAACGAACACAACTGTTCATTGATGAAGGAAAGAGAGAATAAAATGCTGCTGATTTATCAAAAAGAATATATTAAAGTAATTAAAACTATCTAAATGAATAAATCTAAAACATAATGAAAAAGTTGTTCATCAAAGACTATGCACAGAATATATAAGAAAAATTATAACTATAAACTAATGCTATATATTTTATGGCTACTACATGGTAAAATTATAGTCATGTGAACACTTTAAATTTAGAATGATAGTTTCACTGTGAAGAGAAGGGCAAGAAATGGGTATGTTTAATAGAAACACAGCTGAGACTTTACCATCTTATGAAGCAAAAATGTCTTAGTGACAACATCTCTTAAATTTCTGGAGAGATACGTAACAACTTGCTATAATATTTGGGGGTAAAATAATTTAGAAATAAAAATTAAAAGTCAAATATAAAAAATTAGAGTTTAAAGTAATAAAAGCTGTATCAAATATCAGCAAAAGCATTTAAAAGAAAACATTTCATGATGTACTTTACATTGTAGACATTTTATTCTTTTCAAGATTTCATATAAACTTTATTTTTTTTGTTTGTTTTATTAAATCATAACTTTGTACGTTTATGGGGCTCAGTGTACTGCTTTGATATACAATGTGAAATGCTTACATTGAACTAAGTAACACATCCATCATAATTATACTCATTTATTAATAGTTTTGAAATGAGGAAAAGTGTTGTTCTCATGGATTCCTGAGTAAGCAGTAGTACGTGCAGTTGTGTGCAGAACCATGGGAACTGACAATGTACAATTGATCAATAGAGAACTGTAGAAAAAACTCTGGATCTCATTCATTAATCCATTTAACAATTATTTACCAAGTACATGCCATGTTCCAAGCAATAATCCAGGCATTAAATAGCTAAACATACAAAGTCCTTGCTTTCATAGAAGTCACATATGAATGAAATGGAAAAAGAAAATTAGCATGATGAATAAGAAAAACAAGAGGATAATGTATGTGTACAGAAAAAGGAACAGTAGGACAAGGGGCTAGGGATGTGGGGGACTAGAAGATGGAAGAAAATTGAGGTATTAAAGAGGAGTGGTCAGGCAAGTCTCATGGAGAAGGTGACTTATTAGAAAAGACTTAGTAAAAAGTTGAAGGGGAAAGCTTCTCTATAAATCCAAGATAACTAACTCAAGTTGGATTTTGGAGGTAGATGGAGAACCAGGCACGGATAGAAATTAGTATGACGGACCTGAGACAGGAATGTATGTAGCATAGTCAAAGAAAAGCAAGATGAGATGATCAATGTGGCTGAAGCAAAGGAGAATGGAGAGAGAGAAGGAAGTGACATCAGAGAGGAAAGGGGCCCAGATTAGGTGAGTCTTGTCATTGTTTACGGATTTGTACCTTGAGTTCAGATGATTTTGAGCAAAAGATATACTGACTGCTGTGCTGAGAAATACAGTATAAAGGGAAGGATGATCAGTCAGGAGACAGCACTGGCTCAAAACAATGGACAGGCAGATAGTGGGTATATATTGAACTAGAGCCATCAGGATTTGTTAAAAAATTATATCTTTAGAGGGAAAGCAAGATAAGAGTTGATAATGACTCACGTTTCGGGCCTGACCAACCAACAGAAGGTAGTAGCAATTTATTGCATTGGAGTTGAACAGAGAGCAAATATTTGCAAAGAAACAATAGAATGGTACAGAAAAGTTTAAAACGATACCAATAAGCAGGAGGTAATGAGGGAAAAGGAAATCCAAGAGCATGTGTTGCCTGGAGGCAACGAGAAGAAAGTCTGTCAAGCAATGATGAACCTTGCCAATTGCCGCTGTTGGTAGAGGGCTGGATTCATCAACTTAAAATCAAAGAATGACCTTGATAAGAGCATTTCTGATCCAAGAATGTGAGTTAAAAGCTTCATTGAATTGGGCTTAAGAGACAAGTGGAAAAGAACTATTTCGAGGAGATTTTTAATTTTTTCTTTTAGTCAAGAGAAGCAGAGAAATGGAGTGTTAGGTGCAGTGGAGGGGTCCACTCTCAATGGAGTTCCACTTAAGTAAGGTCAAGAGAAGGAGATTTTAAAGATGAGAGAAGTAATTGTATATTTATATGTTCATAGGAATGATGGGAAGAGAGAGAGACAGAAAGAGAAATGGAGGGAGAATAAGAGAGTGAGGGAGCAGGCACAACAGAAAGAAGGAAGACCCAAGCAAAGAAATATCTGCCCTTCTATATGTACAAGGCTATTCCTTCCTCCGTAGCAAAAAAGGCAGAATATGTAGACATGTTGGTCCTGATTCTAATACAAAAGTAGTAGATGTGGGGATGGAATTTGTGAAAGTTCTTTTTTACCTGCTTTGATTTTCATAGTGAAACAGGAAATGATACTTCCAGCTGTGAATATAAATAGAGGAGAAAGTGTTGAACATTTAAGGCGAGAGGAAATTATATGAATTATTTATCTAGGACAGTGGGTGAGTAGATCATCTTGAGAAAATACAAAAAGATTGCTGGGCATTATTAAGGTCCAACTCGAGTTAATGATCATGGACTAAAAGTGGAACCAGGCAAAACAGTTGTGTTAATCTCCAGTCATGCCCAAACATACAGGTACAGTTTTATTTATTGAGGGTGTGTTTGAAAAGAGATTATGGGTTAAACAAAATATAAGCAAGAGAATTACAAATGCTTGTGGGGAGATAGTTAAAATTATTTAACACAGAGTTTAAGCTGGTTAAGATAGGAAGAAAGGAAATGAGACCAGCTAGGGGTATTGAAAAGATGAAGAGATCATGGTTTATCAGAGCGGACAGAGTCGAAAAATTGTTGTAGTAAGGGAGAAAGAGAGAGAGAAACAGACATCGGCAAAGATGTGAGGTGTTCATCAGGGAATGCATGCCTAAAATCAAGATTGAGAGGGCAATAGTTATTGGCAGTAACATGGCCAAGACCTTGACTTGAGAATCACAAACAGGTAGACAGAATATAAAACTGGTACAATAAGATACCAAATAACAACACAGAGAAAGAGAAAAAATATAGAAAAGTATTTTTCCCCTTTGACATTTCCCTCTAGGAAGATGCAAGCCCATCTCCCCATCTCCACACTGTTTCTAGGGTCTGCCAGTTCACACCTTATCCTCTCACTGCTGCAGGGTAGCATCAAGGAAGCAGGAAGAGGATGCTGGATCGAAGTAGGAAGAGGAAGCAGGATGGGAGCAAGGAAGAGAATGTTGTCATACTCAGGACGAGGCAAAGGCGCAACAGCTAATGAATCCAAGAAGCAAACGACTACCCTCACCTTTGTACTTTTTTCTGCCTACTCCTTTGCTTTTAACCCTATAATGCTAAAAGACTGTATATCCAACTTTATAGTTATAAAGGATGTTAACACTAGGCTTGAGACATAAAATTTCTCTTTACAGGAGTCTTTTCAAGCCCATATCTATTAAAGTAGCCATTCATGTGTAAAAAGAGAACATTGACAATTATGTATGGGGAAAAGATAATTGTTATATTCTTTGAAGAAATAATATTTGGTTTGGTGGTTTGGGGACCTTCTGACAAGCTTTTAAAAATATATATATCAACAGTAGGAAAATTTTATTTTAGCTGATTAATCCTCATTCTTTTATATCTTTTACCTTAGAAAAAGAAATATTTTAGCCCAGTCTGATGTAACCATTGCATTAGTGAGCAAGCTTTAACCTTTGAATTTAAACTCTACTTATAACTACCTTCTTCAGCACAGACATGGGGGGTATAGGATTTTTGTTCACTGCTGTAGTGTGTTCTTTGAAGAGGCACTTGGGTACATTGTGTTCAAAGTCCACAGGCCTTCCATCAGTGCAAGATTTAGGCAGTGCCTACCGAAAGAACATTTGGTCTGATGAAGCATGCTGTGACCTGTGGCTGCCACAGCCAGCTGCACCTGCTCAAACTTCGGCCCATCAGCCAGCTCCACTGTGCAATGGAATAGAATTCAGTCACAGAATGTGTATATAGCAATAGCTTTCACAAGGCCATTTTAGAAAGAGGAACTATGCCAGTCTGAAGAGTGGTTATAATACAAGGCTTTAAGAGACTTTGAGTATAATAAAAACAAGAGATACAGCTGATGATTTACACAGACTAAATGCAGACAACACAGAAAAAACAACCTAACCTTGCAGTTTAATCAATACTATTTTGAATACATCAATTATGTACTAGCAAATGGAATCACTACTGGCCCAAGGCATGGAGATTAGGAATATATCAAATGTGGATATCCATGCAAACTCTATTGATTGAGATCTCAAATTTCGTAAGTGGATGAGATTTGCCACCTAAGTAAACTTCCAAGGGTATCATCAACTAAAGCAAGATTTGGAAATATACTGGAAGAGCAGACTTAATTCACATGACAATGTAATTATTCAAATTGTTAAATGTACACTATAATCTTTATATTAAAAGCACTTATGAAGCATAAAGTAACTGTGTTAATAACAATAATAATAAAAAAAAATGTGTCCTGATGATCAAAAGGTAACCGTAAAAAAAAGAACTGGATAGTGCAAATCTTTCGGAATCCAAGTTAGAGAGTACTGTGATTCTAAATGATTAGTTTTTGTTTTTATGAAAAACACTTCAGGAATGAAAATACAATTTCCTACTACAATATCATATCATACCAGTCTAGATGTTGGAGCCTGAACAAAATTACCTTTTTCTCTTTCCATTATTATGTTCTTTAGGCAGATAGCTTTCTACTTTCTTTAGTAGAAAGAGATAGGGAAGTGATACAGGCCTTCTTCCCACATATCATAATGCTGGGTAGAGAAATTCAAGGAAAACAAGTTTCAGATCAAATTTGGTATTCATGAAAACATGTATTAGAAAAAAGACAACAAAAACAGTTACATGATACATTTCATAGGCTGAAGAAAGTTCCAACTCTTTGTGTTTTTATATGCTCTGATAGGACCTCTCAAAGGAAGGTACATTGACGGCAGATGGCTTAAATGACACCTTTAATGAGTCTCACTTCTTCTTTCCTCCTTCCCTCCCATCTCTCCTTTTCATTCTTTCTTTCCATGTGGACTATGCTTGGTTTGCCTATTTTATAAAATGATTTAGAAACCATATTTGTAGGAAGTTCAGTTTATTTTATTTTCAAGGAAAGATGAGAAAAAAATTCAATTTGTTGATGGAAGAACCAAAAATATTAACATTTTTAGCATTATATATCTATAAGTCAGGTTGGGGGGGGAAGGGCAGGATATATATTTGGGCAAACCATTTCATACTTACCTTCAACTAGATAAGAGACTCTATAATGCAAGAAGGTCAACGAAAAGGGGAGAAATAATACACAGGTGCTCCTAAAGGAGGGGCCTTAGCCTGACACTCCTGGCTGTGTCCCATGGAGGGGGTAGCAGGAAAGGAATGGAGGGGAGGATTGGTTGCCAAATAATTGGAGGTCCTTTTGAAATTGAAAAATTCTAGCATTGCAGTCCCTAGGAGCTCCCCATCCCAGTGAAAAAGGAGTACAGGCAGCTGGTTGGATATATTCATTCAGCCACGTCCTAAACATGGGAGCAACCCCATGTTTTCTTTTAGAGATAAGATAGATGTCAAGGCTGTTATGCTGGAAGGCCATAAATGTTCTCATAAGTCATAGGCCAAATGAGAGACACAGTTGTCTCAGGGGGCTCCATGATTGAGGGGTCGATGAAACACAGATCCACATCTCACTTGGTGTCAAATGTATGTAGGTCAGGATACAAAGCTGGGCACCTCCTCCTCACTGTGCCATGCCACGTATAAGTCTAAGAAGGATAGTGAGAAGAAGACCCAAAATTTGTCTGAGTTAAAAGTTGAAATAACTAAAAACTCACTAAAATTAAAATGACCAAGTGACTGGATTTATTTTTAAGTAACAAGATCAAATTTTCCTCCATTGTGCTAAAACACAGCCCATCATAAAAATGAAGTGCCAGTTTCAGGGAAATAAAGTTCTATTTTGATAAAGTCTTGAATGTATGTATTCTGAATATTGTATTTGCTATCTATTGATGATTTAGGTGCTAGTGAATTCTCTTTTCCATTTAATAATTCAGTGGCGTGCCTAAATAGGTCACTCCTTCCCTGAATTTGACAGTCATCCAGCTCACCTCTGCTAAATTTTGCTGTGATTTCTTTCAGTATTATTACCCTCTAGTTCACTAATATTCTGAACATACAAAATAATAATGTTCACCAGGTATTGTCTCTTTGGCTCTTATTACAGTGCTTTATCCATGGGGATCCAAGGTTAAGATACTATTTCCTACCATTATTTCTTCTGTGTCTTTATCTCATGCCCTTATTACTCTGAAGATCTAACATTGATTTAGAAGAATTAAGAAAATTGAGGAGTAAGGAAGTAGTAGTACTTTCAGGACCACAAAAATCACTGAATGAAAAAAAAGGGTATGTTCTGGATTTTCTATAGGGCTCTGGACTTAGGAGAGAAGATAGTGAGAAGACCAAGGGCCTTCCAGTGTTTCTGGAGACAGATGGGTTGCTCTGTTTTATGATAAAAAACACGAGTAAGCAACTGATTGTTTTCTTAATGCAGATCCAGCAGCTTCCTGTTTAGTGAAATTTCTTCTCTGTTCAGGAAATAGATTGTTGTTAGCCTTACTATGGGTTTTATCAAGTTTGTCTTTTTCTCTACCTTGTGCATCTTAGTGAGAAATCAAAGAGGAAATGGGTTAAGAGTGGCCTGCAAAATGCCACTTAAACTGAAATTATCTGTGTTTGCTTTTTTATTACAAGGCCTCATTATTATTTTTACTTAAATTATTGTAACAGCCAATTATCTACTTCCCAGGCCCATTTTACTCCCATGACTGCCCTACCACACTGTTGCCAGGCAGATTCCATAAAACAGCTATAACAACTAAATTCTTTATGGTCCTTTGCTATTAGCTACCACCAGGATAAAAATCAACTCCCCTAAATTGACATTAAATATCAGTTAAAATCTAGTTTTAAACAATTATACCATTGCTCATCCACTGTCCACTCATGTTTCTTTTATTTTGTCACTTTCAGTATTTTAATAATGTCTATGGCCAGATTCTTACAGCCCTTTTCCCATCCTGTATTTTGTTCATGCTGTTCTCTCTGTCTGGAAGGTCCTTGGAAACTTACCTTCATTCAGAAAATTACTCTCTAAAGACATATCTCAAGTGTCATTTTTGAATTATGAGTTCATGGGGGGGATACAATGTTTTTCCAACTTACCTGATAAGAAAACACTTTTTCCTCAGTCCCATCTGTGGGATTCACTTTACAGAACTAATTTAGAAGGAATACTCAGCTACAGTGCTGGTTCCATTGGCAGGCTGGAGGGATAGAAAGGTTTAAGCAGAGCCCAAGGATAAGACTTAAAATAAAGGCTGGACCTAGGTTAAATAGGTAATCTGTAGACTGTGCAATGGAGATTTTTATCTGGAGCAATGTGGCAGGGAAAATTGATTTATGAACTGCTGCAAAGGCAGTAGTGAACAATTATTTTATTCCATTTCCCTTCCAAAAGAAAATTATAATAGTTAGTAGACAACTTATGGTTACCTGCATATATAGAAAGTTCTGGTCCTCGGATTCTGTTCATGCTCAGCCTCAATGTCCTCTTTCATTTCATAATAGTAGCTGATGATTTAGTGGTTTAGATGGAATCCAAACTATGATGGGCAGCTCTAATGATGGTCATTTGGTGTCTCATGTCAGATATTACTTTTCTACCAGAGCTCAATAATAGGGCAGAAGTTGATTTGTCAAAGACATATACATGTCTACAGATGGCATTCCCTTGCTCTAGAAACTCGGGGGCTTATCTTTCTAATATTGGTGTTTGTCATAAGCTTATACTGGCATCTTTTACCAGCACTGATACTTTTGATACAAGTATTTGCTGGGTCACATGGCCTTAGTGGCAAGGCCATTTGCACCACAGCCTAGACCTGCTACAGGGCCTTTTCCTGTTGGGGTGGGTATAGGGTACTCACTCAAAGTTAGTGGCATTTCCTATCAGTCATTATAAGGACAATCAAGGCACTACCAGCAGTATTCTGCCTCCAGCATGCAAAGAAGCCCACTAAATATTGTACTTCCTTCTTTGTGGAAGGAGATGATTAGTGTAATAACTTGTCTCTTACTTTAGAGGGGGATATTCCATCATGCTCCAAAAATCTGGGACTCAAAAAATTTATGCTTATATAGTAGACTCATGGCTCTTTTTAGGATTTTATTCACACTGTCTTAGCTCTCAAGCAAAAGGCTTGCTGAGGCCTTTATCAGGCTAGCCACTTCTAGCTTACCTGGCCAGGTTAACTTAATATGATCAATGTAATAGATTTGTCTATTCAACAGGATGTCCAGGTAGTCCTGATCTCAGGAGGCAGGAGAGTTAGCCCCAGAGTATATGTGTAAGTGAATATTGCTGCCTTCTTCATATGAATTTAAATGCTAATTCTGCTTTATGATTGAAATAAACAAAAGCATCACCAAAGCAATATCCTCAAACCATGGATCTGAGATTATGTTAAATGGCACTAGAAAAATAGCACATCTGGAACAGCAATTGCAATTAAGAATACTACCTAACTGAGTTTGTAGTAGTCTCCTGTCACCCTTCAGGATCCAGCATGTTTTTTTAGTAGTCAAACCAGTAACTTAAGTGGAAACAGAATAGAGATCATCACCTTACATCTTGTAGATCAATGCTGTCCAATCAGGTAGTCACTAGGTACATGAAGGTATTTAGTGCTACAGTTAAACTAAAATAAAATCTAAAATTAATTTCTTCATTCATACTAGCCATATTTCAAGAGCTCAATAACTGTATCCATGATTGCAGACGTTCTAACGGACTTTGCTTGTTTAACAAAAGCTCTATTTTCAGCCACTCTCCCACTCTGTTTCTGACATACTGTTTTGACAGGGGTGAAGGAAATGCCATTTCAGAGGTGTCTATTTGGCTTTTCCCAATATAAAAGTTCATATATTAAAGGCCAAAGACCCAAAGTAGGGGTTGAGTCAACTTTTGATCTCAATTGAATATTGAGGACTAGAAATATGAACATTGGATAGTAGGCCAGCTAATCCAAAGGACTTACTCTAAGTCAGACATTGGTCAAGACTCCTTTTATGACTTGGTTCCAAATACCTCCACTTTAACAGGGGAACCATGATGGGACTTGGCTTCCTGAAGTATCAGTGTCAGCTTGCACCCAAAGCCCAACACTTCTAGACATGATTGGGTATTTCCCTTTCCACAGAGTGCTGTTACCTGAGTGAATGAGCAAAAGTCTCTTTGAGAAAGGACTTAAGGGATCACTATCATGTATACTTGCTGTGGTATCACAGGGTCCTTTCTCAGGGGCTATGTCTGAAGAATGGTTTGATTCAGAAACTGGATAAGGAGTTCCCTATTAGGGCAAGAATTCTCAGCTTCTGGGTGATGACCCAGATGGTTCAAGTTGAATAGTACCCAAGATGACTACCCGTATATTTTGACTTTAGGGATGCATCTTCATAATTGTATCTCCATAATTCTCTACAAGTCAGGAGCCTTGGCCATCACTCCAAATCTGCAACTCATTATAATAATTGTATCTACTTGGCTTCTTGCATATATGTATTGCCACTTGACCTTTATTGTTTCAAAGTCCTTTCTGTTCTATTATGCCTTTCCTGCTGTTAGCCTTATCTAGTAGGAGAAAGCCATCACTGTGCTTGTCACTGATGTTTGTGCTTCTCTGACAAATGCATTCCTTATGGCCTCTCCATGAAACATAATCACTTGATGAGTATTTCAGCTTTACAACCTTGACCCTTGAACAACATGAGGATTAGGGGTGCAAGTATCCACCATGCCCATGCAATTGAAAATACAAGTATAACTTTTGATTCTCCAAAAGTTTAACTACGAATAGCCTACTATTGAGCAGAAGCTTTACCAATAGCAACATACTGTATTTATCTAGTCTCATATTGCATATGGTTTATGGATTATATTCTGGATTCTTACAATAATGGAAGCTAGAGAAAAAGAAATATATTAAGAAAACCATAATGAATAGAAAATATATTTACTATTCCTTAAATATAAGTGGATTATCATAAAGGCCTTCATATTCATTGTCTTCACATTGAATAGGCTAAAAAGGAGGAGGAAGGGAAGAAGCTGGTCTTGCTCTCTCGGTGGGGTAGAAGTAGAGTCATCCTAGTAGCTACTTCAACCATCTCCAGGGGTCTTTCCTAGGATAGATATCCTTTGTAACCCAGGAGAGTCCTCCAATATGAACTCTCCACTATCCAATCTTATGATCTGATCTCCTTAATCAAGCACCCTCAGAATCTAGTCCTTTCCAATACATGCTAATTAGGTCTTATAACTCCTCTGGGGTATCATCCCTTTCTTCAGTCACCTTTCTGCCTCAGAGTCTGTTTCCCAGGGAATTTGAGCTAAGAAAACATGTAAATTATATTTGTCATCATTTACCATTGTGTATCCCTTTGCTAGAACTCTCACCAAAATTACAGACATAATGCTGAAATTCATTTGCAAGACATATCTTATTGTCAGAGGCCAAACAGAAAAACAAATTAAAGCATGTGTAAAACAGAAAATGAGAAGAGTTGTGTAGTGTTTCCAAAGAGATTAACACTAGCAGGGCATATGTGTTTGCAGAAGATAGAGGAAAGAATTGTGGGGGGAATAGTGAAGGAACTAAAGAGAAGAAAATGGGAAGAGAATTGGCATCAAAAGGGTTTATGTGAGAGAACAACAGTGAAAGTGATGGGGATGCAATGGGAAGCCTGATTAGATGAATAGCACCCTATTAGAGGTCACTCAGGTGGCAACATGTTAAGAGACTGTCAGTCAGGAGAGCTCATAGGTGCCGCACTGCAGTCTATTCAGCCTGGATGAGAATTGATGGAACACCTGGTGCTTTACTCTCTTGGCTAAGCCACATCACACCTCATTAATGGTGTATCTATTCCCTTTCTTCCCTCAGCAAAACATTAAAAACTCAAGATGAAAGCATGCCATCCTAAAACATATTTGGCTCAAAGAAAAAGATGCTTCACAGGACGACAAAAGATCTTTCTTTAATGAAACTTTAATTAAACTTTGCTTTAATTTAGATAACAATGAAGAAAATAAGGGACTTTTTAAAATTGTTTCCTAAGTGCAGAGTCAGTATCTCCTGTGAATAAAAATTTGGCATTTAAGGGTCTCATCTTTCAGCACTTTTAGCCCCACTCATAATTGGCTATAACAACAAAATCAATTGTTTAAAATTTCATTTACAATTAGATCTGTCTTTAGAATGGATATCAGAAATATATTTTGGTATGCCCACTCAGGTGTTAATAGTAACAATGGAAATTAGAGGGAACAAAGACTGGGGAAATAAGTTTCAGAGCTGGCTACAGCTCAGCCTTTTATATTTAATGAAACAATAGGTGACATCATTTAGTCCCTGTCAAAAGAAGCAACCAAATGGCACATATAATTAACATGAAACAATACTATTCAGAACAATTCTTAGGCACTAAATATTTTAAGTTATTTATAAAGAACACATATTTGAAAAATGTCAACTTCATAATGGACTCAAGTAGAGCCTTTCAATGTGTCAGGTTTAGAATCTGGTGTGCTTCCTAGAGAATGTTCTCACTGTCAATGCCAGTGTCCGGTACCTCTGCTCTGAGAAGTGCTCCTACGTCTCAGCTTCACCCTTGACCACAGACACTTGCCAAGGAGAGGCATGAAAGGTATCCTCTTTTGTGCAGAAAAGAAAGTTCATCTTTTTTTGAAAAAGTGTTTAAATGCCTCCAATGAACTGAACAGTATGCCAAGTGTGTGGATTACAGAGTGGAGTAAGTGAGAGGTAGCCTGGTCTTGAGAACTAAGAGGTATTGTTAGTGGGTGAATTTTCCCTAGACTCAACTTTCTTAAACATTTTGCTCCAGGAGGACAAAATCTAGGAAAATATTTCTTTCTAATCTAGGATAGGGGTCTGCAAATAATGGCTCTTGGGCCAAACCCAGTACCCTTATTCTTATAAATAAAGTTTACAGGAGCATAACCATGCTCATTTATTGATGCATTGCCTATGGCTAATTTTATGCTAGAGACATTATGGCTCTCAAAGCCTAAAATTATTTCTTGTCTGGTTTTTTACAAAAAAAATTTGTAAATTTCTAATCTAAATAAAAGCACATTTGGAAACAGATCTTATTTATGTGACAACCAGGATTCTATATAGTAAAGTATACAATAGCCAGAGAGTCACTGAAAGACTTACCTAGGCACAGGTGGCTTGTTAGTTAATTTTGATTTACGAAAGACTCCACTCAGAGTAATTCTTTTAAATGCATGCCCCATTCCTTTTGGTTTGATTGCCTCATAAACACACATATGATGTATATTTATAATTTGCAATATGATTAGTGCACAATCACCATATATTGTCACCATGCTATTAATTTTCCGTACGTTCTATTAGCTTTTTAATGGTAGCCATGCTACTCCTCTCCTATGAGAGTACAGTCATGCTAAGTGCAGTCATGCTTCACTTAATAGGAATACTTTGATAAATGCATGGTTAGGCCATAACATCTTGTGTGCATATAACAGAATATTCTATTCTAAATGACATAGGTTACTACATACTGAGGTTACATGGTATAGCCCGGGGTCCTAAAACTATGGCCCATGGGCCACATGTGGCCCACCGAGGACATTTATCTGGTCCACTGTGTGTTTTTGCTGCCAGTGCCTGTCCTGCTTAGCAGCTGACTAGTCCCGGGCAGCAGTGTGCATGTGTGGAATGTGCACCCTCCCCACTCCAACTCCCTTCCTTTTCTCTGTCTCTCGACGACTCCTCTCAGTCTCACCTGATCAGAGGAGTCACGAGCTTGCCTGTGCAGAGCCTGCTGCTGCCTGAGGACTGAGGAAAGAACAAGTTAGGATTTATTATTTTTTTAAGTTAGGAGGTCTATTTTTTTTTTTTTTTTTTTGCAGTTAATAGGGCCTTTTTTTGCGGTTAAAGAGTGGGCCTTTTTTTCTGAAGTTAGGAGGTTTTTTTTGTTTGTTTGTTTGTTTGTTTTGCAGATAGGGGGAACCTTTTTTTTTCATTTTAAATATTGTATTTGTATTTGTTCCCTTTTTTTTTTTTTTTTTTGCAGTTTTTGGCTAGGACTCGGTTTGAACCCACCACCTCTGGTATACGAGGCTGGTGCCCTACTCCTTTGAGCCACAGGCACCACCCCCATTTGTTTTTGTTTTTTTTTTAAACTTCAAAATAAGATATGTGCAGTGTGCATAAGAATTTGTTCATAGTTTTCTTTTAAAACTATAGTCTGGCCCTCAAAAGGTCTGAGGGACAGTGAACTGGCCCCCTGTTTAAAAAGTTTGAGGACCCCTGGTATAGCCTACTGCTCCTGTACCTCAAACCTGTGAAGAATGGTAGTGTACTAAATAATATAGGACATTGGGACACAACAGTAAGTGTTTGTGTATCTAAACATACACAAACTTGGAAAAGGTGCAGTAAAAAGAGGGTATAAAAGATAAAAATTGGTCCATGTGTATAGGAACTCACCTTACGTGGAGCTTGTAGGACTAGAAGTCGGTCTGAGTGAGTCAGTAAGTGGGGAGTGAATGTGAAGGCCTAGGGCAACACTGCACACCACTGTAGACTTTATGAACATGGTACAGTACACCCAGGCCATGCAAAATGGATAAGAAATCTCTTTCTTCAATAATCAATTAACCTTAGCTTTCTATAACATTTTTGCTTTATATACTTGTTAATTTTTTAAAAACGTTTTGACTCCTTTTAGCAGCATTTAGCAGAGGACACAAACGCATCATGTAGCAGTTTAAAAATATTTAGCAGAGGACACAAACACATCATATAGCAGTTTAAAAATATTTCCTTTTTTTATATTCTTATTCTTTTCTTTTTTTTTGCAGTTTTTGGCCAGGGCTAGGTTTGAACCCTATGGTATATGGAGCCAGTGCCCTACTCCTTGACCCACAGGTGCTTCCCATATACCGGAAATGGTGGGTTCAAGCCCCCACCTGGCCAAAAACCGCAAAAAAAAAAAAAAAAAAGAATAACAATATAAAGAAAGGAAATATTTTTGAACTGCCATTGTTTTTTATTGGAAGGTTTTGGTTAAAAAGTAAGACACCAACACACACATTAGCCTAGGGCTACACAGGGCCAGCACCATTGATAGCACCATCTTCCTCCCCTCTCCTCCCACTAGAAGCTCTTCAGAGCAGTAAGACACTTGGACTGTTATCTCCTAGGACAATGATGCTTCTTCTGGAAAACCTTCTGAAGGCCCTGCCTGAGGATTTTACAGACTAGACTACATTTGCAACAGAAAGTGAGCAAAGTTTAGAATTCAGGCACTGCTCTGTGTACTCTAGAATGTGTTCCCAGGACATCCTAATAGCAGCCTTCACTTGGAAGGCTTTCCACACTTTCCTTGTTGAAAGGTGAGATTGATCTATTTCTGGTCTACACATCAGTAGTTGCTGGGTGTGGAAAAGTAGGGGCACCAAAGCACTGTATGCAGGTGAAAATGAACACCTCAGTCCTCATGGGTGATTCATCTCAAGATGACCTAAACTAGAGGCAATAAGGGGGGTGGAAGCTCATAAAAAGAAGGGTCAAGTCACAGGGACAAGTTAATTTATTCCATTTATAAGTAGAAGAATTACACTCCAAAATAATGGTAAAGGGGGGAGGAGCCAAGATGATGATCTGTAGCCAGCTTTCCACAGAGGTTCACGTCCAGAAGGAGAGTTAAAGGACAGAAACTAGGCAAGAAAGCCAATGTTTTGGATCTGAGCCAAAAGAAAAGGTTGAAGAGGGCACAACAACCCTGCTGGGGTGACCTGAGACCTTGAGGACACAAACAAAAAGGGACAGAGCACATCACCAAGTGGACAGGAGTCACCTCCCCCATGAGAGAGGTTCACAGTATACTCCATAACTCCATACAAACAAGCGAGCAGAGTTCAGATGTCCTCCCACTCTACCCCACGGGAGAGACCCTCTAAAAACCAGACCTCTTTCCCCTACTAGGGTGCTGGGGCACTCTCCAGCCAGGCATAAAACTGTATATACTCTCTACCTGCAAGTTGGAGTTCCTGGTGTTCTCCTCCAATCTCACCCCATGGTCTGGAGGCCTGTCCCCCACAGAGTCCAGATTCTTGGAGATTTTCTTGAGGGGTGTGGACAGGGCTGGACTGTTGCTGAACTGTGCTGGTTTTCCGGCTCGAGAGTAGTGAGAGGGGAGTGAGCCAAGAGGAGACCAGGCTGGAGGGAAGGTCTCTTGAGGCATGAAACAGTGGCCAGCTCTGGGAACAATAGCAGGAGAGCTGCACCCCTGGGGATGTTTTGAAGAGACACTCCCAGTCTTCTGGGCGGCCAGGGGAAGTGGGCGGCTTCTCCAGTGATAGCCACTGGCAGAGCAGACTGGCAACCAAGGCATGTGAAGGATATGCCTGAGGCATTACTGGCCAGGACAGAGGGCAGGGATTAGAATGCTCCCAGTGAGGCTGCTTTGCTACCTTCAGACTAATCTGGCCCTCAGGAGATGAAAGCTGAGACAAAGGGCTGGAACTCACAGACTGAGTCAGGCCTATTTGCAGCCCCAGTTTGATCAGGGAAAATAGCCTTGACAAAAATAAATTCTGCGAACTTGTTCTATTCCAGCAGCAACATCAATCAGGGACAGGGCTGGAACTGAGTGAATCGCCCCAGCCCCTGTTAAGTACTCAGGTTGTCAGGCCTCACCTCCCCCTGCCAAACAGTGACAGGGAGTAGCGGACTGGTTGTAGAGCCACAGACCTCACCGTGACACAGGCAGGAACAAACATCTGGACCATCTGCTCATTGAAGGAAACTGGATCACAACTGTTACCACTGACTGGGTGTGACAGAGGGGCAAGGTGGGGAAGGAGGCATCAACCTTCCCAGACTAA
>CAUYON010142132.1:0-10327 GCA_963573935.1 Arctocebus calabarensis
ATACATTCAGAAATGTTTTGATCGTACTGTTACAGATAGCCTTCATGGCATTTTCTTGATCACTATATAAAGACATTGATACTCTACGTTTAATAAGTTTCCCCAGTACCCTGCTAAGATGCACCGTAGGTGTGATCCCACCAATTGCCCTCTCTCCACCCATACTCCCCCCTCCTCCCCCTTTCCCCTTTCCCTGTATCCCCTAATATGAAGCTAATTTATAGCTTTCATACGAAGGCTGCCTCTTTATTTTTGAAAAACTTACATAACCAGGAGGTTTAGCGGAATCCCTATATAAGTTTTTCTCTATATACAGGGTCACCATAAAGTACATGTGAACTTCATGGCCACCCTGTATATACAGGCATATATTGTAGCCATTCTGCAATTCAAGTTTCTTGAAATAACTTTGAATTAATCTGTAAAACCTATCTATTATCTGAAGAGTATTTATTTGGATGTCAATAAGACACATCCCAGAGAAGAATGTCAGTTACTGGAAAGGAACTACAAGGAATTAAAGTGGTCAGACAAACATAGCCAAAGGCCATGGTGGGAATATTATTCCACAACTGTAATTACCAATACAATTAGGTTGTCCAGGATTGTCTGGACCACAGCTGATCTCTGGCTAGTATGCAGGGAATGCTGAAGGTAGCCTTCAGATCAAGTAACTGAACATATTCGGGAATAGGGCTTATGGAACAGTCAGCAGCAACCAGATTGTTACTGAGGGACTCAGTTGAGTGTGGGCTAAAAAAGAATACATAAATGTTTTCCTTCATTTTTCAGCCATGAATTATATTAATGAAAAATAATATTTTAGAATGGGTTTTATATCCAACTTTACCATACATACAAAATTTAATAACTATTGTGCATGTAAATGTTTTCTGAACACAATATTTTAGTAGCATTGCTATTTTAACATTGGTATTTTGGAGGCTGCAGTTTATTTTATTAAGGTGTTCTAGTTGTGGAAGTTTGAAGAATTAAGAATGCTTTTGTGATGTTTGGTTTACATGTTTTCTTTTTATATGTAATGTCATATCCCACCAAAACATAATAAATGGGCTCAAAATTAGTGGTGAGAAAAATGTGAAATGAGGTTATTGCAAAAAAAAAGCAATAACTGTTACTACTATTAGAAAAAAAGCACAAAATTAAGGCCAGTAAAGTTTATTATGCGTTCACCTGTCCATATGCTATACTGAGGAAGGTCTGCATGGCAATACCTCCATTATTTAATCATGTCTTTCAAACACCCTACATTCAAGAAGAAAATTTATTTTCTTATAAAAGAGAATAGGATCCAATGAAAAAAATCATATTTTATCTAAATGTCTGTTATTCTGGGGTAGTTTATCATGGGTTTAACTATAGAATTAAATTGTTCCTATAAATTATAAATAAAGAGAATTCCGATTTAATATCAGAGCAGAAAAGCATTTTGCCTTTGCATTTATTTTTTTACCATCAACTGCATGTATTCTCAGGTCTTTCGTTATCACCTATAGCTATATGACTTTTGGTTTAAGATAATAAATTTATATGTTATCTATTTTTTAATTAAATCATAGCTGTGTACATTAGTGCAATCAAGGGGTACAATGTGTTGGTTTCATATCTGATCTATTTTCATCGAACTGATTAACATGGCCTTCATGGCATTTTCTTAGTTATCATGTTCAGACATTTATATTCTACATTTAGTAAGTTTCACCTGTACCTTTCTAAGATTCGTGTAGGTGTGGTCCCACAAATTACCCTCCCTCCACTCCCCTCCCTTGCCCCTTTCCCCATATTCTTGTGCTATAATTGGGTTTTAGCCTTCATATGAAAGCCATAAATCAGTTTCATAGTAGGGCTGAGTACGTTGGATACTTTTTCTGCCATTCTTGAGATACTTTGCTAAGAAGAATATGTTCCAGCTCCATCCATGTAAGCATGAAAGAGGTAAAGTCTCCATCTTTCTTTAAGGCTGCATAGTATTCCATGGTGTACATGTACCACAGTTTATTAATCCATTCGTGGATCGATGGGCATTTGGGCTTCTTTCATGGCTTAGCAATTATGAATTGGGCTGCAATAAACATTCTGGTACAGATATCTTTATTATGATATGATTTTTGGTCTTCTGGGTATATACTTACTAAAGGAATTATAGGATTGAATGGCAGGTCTATTTTTAGATCTCTAAGTATTCTCCAAACATCCTTCCAAAAGGAATTTATTAGTTTGAATTCCCACCAGCAATGTAAAAGTGTTCCCTTTTCTTCAGATCCACGCACACATCTCTGGTTTTGGGATTTTGTGATGTGGGCTAATCTTACTGGAGTTAGATGATATCTCAAGATAGTTTTGATTTGCATTTCTCTGATGATTAAGGATGTTGAGCATTTTTTCATGTGCTTCTAGGCCATGTTCCTGTCTTCTTTGGAGAAGTTTCTATTCAAGTCCTTTTCCCACCCTGAGATGGGATCACTTGTCCTTTCGTTGCTAATACATTTGAATTTTCTGTGGATTCTGGTTATTAACCCTTTGTTGGAGGCATAACCTGCAAATATTTTCTCCCATTCTGAGGGCTGTCTGCTTGCTATACTTACTGTGGTTTTGGCCATGCTGAAGCGTTTTAGTTTCATCAGGTCCCAGTAGTGTATTTTTGATACTTCTTCAATTGCCTGGGGAGTCTTCTCATAAAAAAATTCACCCAGGCCGATTCCTTCAAGAGTTTTCCCTGCACTTTCTTCTAGTATTTTTATAGTTTCATGTCTTAAGTTTAAATCTTTAATCCACTGAGAGTCTATCCTAGTTAATGGTGAAAGGTGTGGGTCCAGTTTCAGTCTTCTACAGGTTGCCAGCCAGTTCACCTAGCACCATTTGTTAAATAGGGAATCTTTTCCCCACTGAATGTTTTTAATTGGCTTGTCAAAGATCAAATAGTGCTAAGTAGCTGGGTTCATCTCTTGGTTCTCTGTTGTGTTCCATACATCTAGCTCTCCATTTTTGGGCCAGTACCATGCTGTTTTGATCACTATTGATTTATGGTATAGAAGGGACATTTCTTATACTAATAGAGGCCATCTACAGCAAACTCACAGCCAATATCATATTGAATGGTAAATTGAAATCATTTCCATTTAGATCAGGAACAGGCAAGGTTGCCCATTGTCTCCATTGCTCTTCAACATTGTAATGGAATTTTTAGCCATTGCAATTAGGGAAGAAAAGGCGATCAAGGGTATCCACATAGGATTGGAAGAGATTAAACTTTCACTCTTTGCAGATGACATGGTTGTATATCTGGAAAATACCAGGGATTCTACTACAGAACTTTCAGAAGTGATCAAGGAATACAGAAGCGTCTCAGGCTACAAAATCAACACTCATAAATCTGTAGCCTTTATATATATCAATAATAGTCAAGCCAAAAAAACAGTCAAGGACTCTATTCCTTTCACAGTAGTACCAAAGAAGATGAAATATTGGGGAGTTTATCTAAGAAAGGATGTGAAAGATCTTTATAAAGAGAACTGTGAAACTCTAAGAAAAGAAATAGCTGAACATGTCAACAAATGGAAAAACATACCATGCTCATGGCTGGGAAGAATCAACATTGTTAAAATGTCCATACTACCCAAAGCAATATACAATTTTAATGCAATTCCTATTAAAGCTCTACTGTCATATTTTAAAGATCTTGAAAAAATAATACTTCATTTTATATGGAATCAGAAAAAACTTTGAATATCCAAGACATTACTCAGAAATAAAAACAAAGCAGGAGGAATCATGTTACCAGACCTGAGACTGTACTATAAATCAACAGTGATCAAAATAGCATGGTACTGGCACAAAAACAGGTAGATGTATGGAACAGAATAGAGAATAAAGAGGTGAACTCAGCTACTTACCTTCATTTGATCTTTAACAAGGCAATCAAAAACATTCAGTGGGAAAAAGACTCCCTATTTAACCTATGGTGCTGGGTGAACTGGCTGGCGACCTGTCGAAGACTGAAACTGGATCCACACCTTTCACCATTAACTAAGATAGATTCTCACTGTATTAAAGATTAAACTTAAGACATGAAACTATCAAAATACTAGAAAAAAGTGCAGGGAAAATTCTTCAAGTAATCGGCCTGGATGAATATTTTATGAGGAGGACTCCCCAGGCAATTGAAGCAGTATCAAAAATACACTACTAGTACCTGATCAAACTAAAAAGCTTCTGCCCAGCCAAGAACACAGTAAGTATAGAAAGCAAACAGCCCTCGGAATGGGAGAAAATATTTGCAGGTTATGCCTCCAACAAAGGTTTAATAACCAGAATCCACAGAAAACTCAAACGTATTAGCAAGAAAAGAACCAGTGATCCTATCTCAGGGTGAACAAAAGACTTGAAGAGAAACTTCTCCAAAGAAGACAGGCACATGGCCTACAGATACATGAAAAAATGCTCATCATCCTTAATCATCAGACACATGCAAATCAAAACTACTTTGAGATATCATCTAACTCTAGTAAGATTTGCCCACATAACGAAATCCCAAAACCAGACATGCTGGCATGGATGTGGAAAAAAGGGAACACTTCTACATTGCTGATGGGAATGCAAACTAATACAACATCCTTTTGGAAGGATGTTTAGAGAATACTTAGAGATCTAAAACTAGACCTGCCGTTTGATCCTACAATTTTTTTACTAGAGCATATACCCAGAAGAACAAAAATCACATTATAACAAAGATATCTGTACCAGAATGTGTATTGCAGCCCAATTCATAGTTGCTAAGTCATGGAAGAAGCCCAAGTGCCCATTGATCCACGAATGGATTAATAAATTGTGGTACATGTATATTGTGGAATACTATGGAGCCTTAAAGAAAGATGGAGACTTTACCTCTTACATGTTTACATGGATGGAGCTGGAACATCTTCTTAGCAAAGTATCTCAAGAATGGAAGAAAAAGTAGCCAATGTACTCAGCCCTACTATGAAGCTAATTTATAGCTTTCATATGAAGGCCATAACCCAATTATAGCACAAGAATATGGGGAAAGGGGCACATGAGGGGAGGGGGGAAGGATGGGTGTAACTGGTTAGATCACATCTACGGTGCATCTTAGAAGGGTACAGATGAAACTTAATAAATGTAGAATATAAATGTCTTCCTACAATAACTAGGAAAGTGCCATAAAAGCTATGTTAAACAGTTTGATGAAAATGTTTGAGATTGTATATGAAGCCAGCACATTGTACCCCACGATTGTACTAATGTACACAGCTATGATTTAATAAAAAAAAAAAAAATAGTCATCAAGAGTAAACTCAACCATAGGAAATGTTACCTTCCTGTGGACATGGCAGAGGTAGAAAGAAGGTAACTAAAGAAACAAAATAATTCAAAGATTTCAAAAGAGAAAAACCTCAGACTCATGTGATCATAGTAGTGAATTATATCAGGTGCCAGTCTAGCATAAATTTTTTCAGAAAATATAAAAGTGAACAATATATCCAAACTTAATTTACAAGACTGCATTACTTGAAAACAAAATGCCTAAAATGGCATTATATAAGAATGGAAAACTATAGGCCAATCTTACTCAAGACCATATATGCCAAAATGCTAAACAAGTAAAAGTAATAAACAGTATAAAAATCAAAAAGGAAGAATTTAAATTGTTCTCAAATTGTGTACATAGAAAATCCATATATGTACATGCATAAATTACTAGAATTAATTTTCTTAATTCAAACACATTCTTTTTATTTTTAATATTATTAAGTCATAGCTGTGTACATTAATGCAGTTATGGAGTACAATGTGTCAAGCACATTTTTTAATTTAGCCAAATTGTTTAATACCAACTCAAGATACAAGAATTCTATTTTTAAGAATTGGAACAAATGGATGGTGCCTGTGGCTTAAAGGAGTGGGGCTCTAGTCCCATATGCCAGAGGTGGCGAGTTCAAACCTGGCCCTGGCCAAAAACTGCAAGAAAAAAAAAATCTGAAAAAAGGAGTTACAACAAACAAAAAAATGCATCTTTTAATTAATATAAGGGTGCATACAATTAGGTTACATTCTTTCTGTTTGTTAGGTAAAGTCAGTTGTATTTGAGTCCTTCACCCAGGAGTTGTGCTGTGTACCCCAACATTGTACCTGTTAGGTAGGAGTTTATTGAGCCACTCCCTCCCTTATTATTTTTGAAATAATAAATCTTCTTGAAGATAATAAAGATTATTTTTATGACTTCAGTGTAGGGAAAGATTTCTGAAACAAAAGCCATCAGGTTAAAAGCCAATAAATTGAACCACATTAAAATTAAGAACCAACTACTTTCTATCAGAAATTCCATCAGTAAAGTAAAAACACACAACAGAATGGGAGAAGACCTCTGTATACCTATAACCAAAAAAATTACTCATGTCTTATAAATCAAACTCATATAAATCAGGGAAAAATTATAATCCAATAAAACGCTGGTAAAAGATTGAAGAGGCAAGACAGAAAAGAGACCAATTAACATATTAACAGATTTTTAGTATCATTAGTTATAAGAGGAAAACAAAACTCTAGTGAGATATCTTTACATATGTACCAGAATGATATTAATTCATAAGTCTGATGATACAAACTGTTACTGAAGCTGTGAGATTATACAACTCTTAGACTTGCTGGTGGGAGTAAAAACTAGTACTAAATATTTTGAAAAACTGTTTAGCATCTTCTAAAACTGCAGATGTGTGTATCCTGTTTGTAGAGCTCTAAACTAGAAAAAGCTCAAAAGTCCAGCAACAGTACAATGGATAATGAAGATATGTTCATACCATGGAATTCTGTATGGTACCAAAAACTAACCGCAGCTACAGAAAACAACTAATAAATCTCATATTATGTTGAGTGGGAAAAGAGTACAAAATAATGTATACTGTATTATTGCACTTAAATGACGTTTAAACTAGATTAAATGTTTAGCAATGCAAGTTTAGGGGGTAAACTATAAAGAAAAGCAAGAATGTAAGAATGCTATTGCATTGCATTCTAAATGATAGAATGTTGATTATCTTTAGAAAGGAGGAGGGTATAATAATTAGCAGAGATATTATGGTTGCTTTGGCAGTGCCCTATTTCTTGACGTGTGTGGTAGTTTCACAGGTTAGTTCACTGAGCTCTACGTATTTGTTCTGTATGTTTTGATATGTGTTATTTAACATTCCCACAAAAAAGATTAAAATATTTCATTACAAAAGAATATCTATGCAAGATGTGAAGCAGTTAGAGTTAGTAAAAAAAAAAAAAAAAGATTGTTTTTTGGGCTCTTTTGATGATTTACCACATTCAGTACTGTGAAAATAGAAAGGCTTTGACAGTGAAAGATGGTGCATAGTAAAATGAGCAAACTTGATAGGAAAGAAAATATGTTCAATTGTAAAAACGCATATAAGAAACTGGTCTTTTAAACCTATAAATGTGTCTTGCAGAAAACAAGTATTCATTGTCGGCTGGGTGTTATTTATAATCCTACATCAAAAATAAATGAAGAGAACACAGCTATTTCTAGAGGAATTTTGGCAGCTTTTCTTACACAGAAAAACAGTTTTTTGAGAAGCTTGCTCACGAAACTTGCCAAGGAAGAAACTGCTATAGCCATTTACTCTGGAGAAAAAATTAAAACATTCCTTACTGAGGTTAGTAGCTATTTGTTTAAAATAAGTTTGTATTGCATATTTCAAAAGTGTAGGTCAGTATACTTGGAGATATATTACTGACAAACATCAATAAATAAATGTAATCAACTGGGGATAATAAACATTAAATGATAGGACTTTGTATAGAGGCATTGAACAAATCAAAATTTATATATTTTATTAATTCTGTTACGATTATTGAAGTTGATGGCATTATAGTTAGAATATATACTTAAGTGTAGGACTGGGGGTTGAAAAATTTTGTAAACACTCAGGTATTTTACTGCAGAGATCCATTATGGGAGGAATTGGAAAGATGAAGAAAGATTCATTATCCATTCAAAAATGATCTATTGATAATTTATCTAACAATGGAGATGAACTTGTGAACAAGGCAGATAGAATCACTGCTGTTTGTGGAGCTCACATTGTAGCAGTAAAGACAGACAAAATAAGTGGTCATGGGGGAAAATTAAAGAAACATAATAGGATGTATAGTTTGAGGGATGCCATTTTATTTTATTTATTTTATTTATTTTTTTTTTTTGAGACAGAGCCTCAAGCTGTCACCCTGGATAGAGTGGTGTGGCATCACAGCTCACAGCAACCTCCAATTCCTGGACTCAAGCGAGTCTCTTGCCTCTGCCTCCCAAGTAGCTGGGACTATAGGCGCCCACCACAACGCCCGGCCATTTTTTTTTTTTCTCTTTTGGTTGCAGCCATCATTGTTGTTTGGTGGGCCCAGGTTGGATTTGAACCCGCCAGCTCAGGTGTACATGGCTGGCGCCTTAGCCCGTTGAGCCACAGGCGCCAAGCCGAGGGATGCCATTTTAAATGGAATAGTCAGGGAAGGCACCTCTAATTTGAACAGAGCTCTGAATGAAATGAAAAATCAAGCCATGGGAAAGTCTGTGAGAGTAGTGTACCAGGATTCAGGAACACAGCAAATCTAAAGGCCTGACCCAGAAATATTTTTGCCACCTCTGAGGTATAGCCAGAAAATCATCATTACCAGAATAGAATGAGTGATATGGAGAGTTTAGGAGATGAAATCAGAGAAATAAACTCAGATATGTCAAACACTTATAGGATATAGTAAGAAATTTAAATTTTTTTAGTGTATTTGGAAGTCATTGAGGAATTTTAAGCATAAATCCTCTTAAAATCATAATTCAGTATATTTTCAAATTTTATACTAATATTGAAATATTTTTGTTGAGAAAATGATTTAATATATTCACTGTTCTCTTATTAGTGTCATCTTTCTTAACTTTTGCTTTAGGGCATGGATAAGAATACTTTTGAGAAAAAGTACAATACCGTTGGAGTGAATATTTTCCGAACTCACCAGTTGTTCTGTCATGATGTTCTTAAATTGCGTCCTGGAGAACTAGGTATTGTCAGCAATGGGAAAGTAAGTAGAAAAAGCAATTGGCCCTTTCTCCCAGTGACACTGTAAGGCAGTGACCTCAGATGTTTTTCGGTCACAGTTCACTTGAGACACATACAGGACAGTGCTCATATGCTGAACCTACCAGACAGGGCTTACCATAAATAAAACACGAGCATGACACTACCTTTACCATTCCCTCTTTCTATAATAATGATAAATGCAGGTGAGGAAGAATGTTCTCTGTGTGTCTGACTTTATTTCGTTCTAATGTAAGTATTAAAGCAAATATCTTAGTACACATTGTATCACTATTGGAGTTGTGGTAAGTCCATTGTTATCTCTTCAAGTTGTGCCTTTTCTCTAGCTGATTATGTTAAATGATAATTAGATATTTTTATAAATTTGAAGCATAAAATAAGTGGCCACATATTTATTAAACATTAAAAAGCTATAGGGAAAATCACTTTTATTCCCATCCTAATAAAATTTAGTGTTTATAGTGTATTGTTGAATCTTTTATCTACCATGCTTAAGTTTGGTTATTTTAACTACGTGATTGTAATCTTTTTATATCATGGTTCTTTCCCTCAACATACCACAAACATTTTTATGATTAGACTCTTTAGACACGTACAAAATAAGTGGATATTATCTATGTATTAAGGTTAATATTTTAAATACGATCATCTTATTTTCTCATAAAATTGTTTAAAAAGCAATCTGATGTCTAGATTTATTAAGAAATCAATTAATGCAATATGCTTGACATATTTTTGCACTGAATTATCTCTATCCCTGTATCATCTTGAAAGTTCAATATTATTAATGTCTTGTTTTCCATGTTTTTATGAATTTTCTTCACCTACGTGTTAGACTCAGATATATCTATATACAGTGCTTACAGATTTGTAACAACATCTGCCAATTATTATTATAAAAGGGTAGAAGCCCAGAAATGGCATTGCTTTTTCTGTGTAACAGTTGCTTTGGGAGGAACTGTTGGGAGGATAGCTTTTCTTTCTTTCTTCCCTTTCTCCCTTCCCTTTCCTTCCCTTCCCTTTCTCCCTTCCCTTCCCTTCCCTTCCCTTTCTCGCTTCCCTTCCCTTTCTCCCTTCCCTTCCCTTCCCTTCCCTTCCCTTCCCTTTCTCCCTTCCCTTCCCTTCCCTTCCCCTCCTCCCCCTCATATACCCCTATTTTTTTGCAGTTATGAATCACACTAAATTGTAATTAATTGATA
>CAUYON010142133.1:0-28762 GCA_963573935.1 Arctocebus calabarensis
TGCCTGTAGTCCCAGCTACTTGGGAGGCGGAGGCAAGAGACTCGCTTGAGCCCAGGAATTGGAGGTTGCTGTGAGCTGTGATGCCATAGCACTCTATCCAGGGTGACAGCTTGAGGCTCTGTCTCAAAAAAAAAAAAAAAAGGTCAAATTCTCTTAAAATTACAAGTACATAGATAACAAATTTGCACAAAGGGTAATACAGTTTGATGTTCTCAGACCATCATTTTATTAACCCGAAATCTTCCCACATGTAAAAATCTGTACTCAATTAAAAAAAGTCACAATTCCAAATTCTTGTGGTTACTTAAAGCACAAGATAGTGGGCAGGTAGGAGATCTAAAGCTGTGGGTCTTTGGACTACCCAACCTGTCATCTGAGCCACCATATCTTAGACAACTCTGGTTTAAAAGAAAAGGGTCTCCTAACTTAAATAACTTAATTTGTTTTTCAGAGCTTTATCAATGCCCATCCAAGTTGATCACTTATAATTATGTACTTAAGATATATTATAGTGCTTAGTGCTCAAGTATGCACACTGGAGCCATATTGCCAAGCTTCACACCCTATAGCTCTATGACTTATTATCTGTGTGACCTTGTACAATGAGCTTAAATTGTACCTAAGTTTTCTAATCTGTAACATGTGAATAATATTAGAAACTACCTTGTAAGTTTGTCATGAGAATTAAATGCTTTAATGTATGTGAAGCCCTCTGACTAGTCCCTGGCTCATAGCATATAGGTGCTAACTGTTATTTATTACATATATTTTCCTTCTAACTTTACTGATCTTTGAACTGGAAGGATCTTAAGATATGTCGATATCCTTTCCACTTACTTTTAAAGACCTTTGAACTTGACAATCTCTTGAAATAATTTGTATATACAGGATCATACAATTTCCTTATATACACAAAATTAAATTGTATATAATTTTAATAATACTTTAGATTTTGCCCTTAAATCATCAAAGCTTAAGTTATTTTACCGACTGATTTTAGACTCAATTTTATGACTTGCTTTAGTCACTTAAGCTCTTTATGTTTCCTTATCTGAAAATGGGGATAATACTCCCTGTATGACGTATCTACTTCATTCAATAATTATTAAATACTCACTATATCTTGGTACTAGCCAGGGTGAGGGGAAGCAGAGAACAAGTGTAGGGAAAGGAGAAATAATGAATGAATAAATTGTTATATATGAGGAGGTGATTGGTGCTGAAGACAAAAATAGAACTGATTAAAAGGAATAAGAAATTTGCAGGATGGATTTTAGAGTCTGGTTATAATGTTATGCGGGTGATCATTGTAGGCCTTATGGGAATGCAGATTTGACTAAAGACTTAAAGAAGTTGGGAGAATAAGCCAAAATATACCCAGGAAGAGCCCTTCAAATAGAAAGAATGAAGTATTAGCTTCTGCAGTATCAACAAACAACCCTAATTCCCAGACTCTTACAAACACACATATAGTAGCAATTCTGTAAATTGACCACCCAGGGGACTGTACCAAACTGGTCAACATACTGAGATGTTTGACATAAGGAACTAGGCCTACTGTACTGATATATACATGTGGTATATGTCCAGTCTATGAAAATTAGGTCAACTTCAGGAGGTGGCCAATGTAGGGAGATGGTCAACTATGAAAGTTCTACTGTATTAATTTTTTGCTTACATTATGTAGCCAATAGCCACTCCCATAATTCTTCCAGAGACTTCCTCTCTTTAGATTTAATTATTAGGTTTTAAGTATTTTGAATTAATTATAAGATAATCCTCCTCAGCTTCCCCATTATCTGAGATTAGACATGCCCACCACAACACCTAAATAATTTTTGATTTTTTTGTAGAGATAGGGTCTCACTCTTGCTTAGGCTGTTCTTGAACTACTGCGCTCAAGTAATCCTCCTGCCTCTGCTTCCCAGAGTGCTGGGATTACAGGTGTAAGCCACAGCACCCGCCCCCAATTTAAGTTTTAAGAGTGATTGCAGGAGCTCCTTTTTGAGAATGGCCATTTAAGAGACAAGAAAGGGAAGAGACACCCGTTAGGCTATTGCAATCATTCATGGGAGAGGAAATGGTGACTTGAACCAGGTAGTAGCAGTTCAGGTTGTAAGAATTGGTCAGATTTTGGATATATTGAAGATGACTTTTATGGATCAGTGGAATGATATGTGTGGAAATTGATGAGATGTAAGGCACTGTACCCAAATGATTACACATATTAATTGGATCTGGACTATTGTTTTGGCCAGGGGTAGAAATAGGACCTCAGAGTCCTGAGAAAAAAGGGAGGCTCCCATTGCCCAGGTTGCAGAGATGGGTTACTCAGGCCATTCAGAAAGTGGCACACAGACCTTTTTTGATGAAAGCATGAAAGTTCCTAGAAACAAGAGTGGACAGTACTATTCCCTCAGATGGTCTCTCTCTGGAGAGATTAAGTTCCCAGCCCAAGCATACTAGCATGAAGGAAAATTTCTTTCATCATTCTCAAAGGGGACCTGACAGAATTATTTTTCCCACTACATCTCATCCTTGTTACTTGGCATAATTTCTAAAATTTTCCTAAGACTATGCCTGCACATTGGGATAGAGTTTGTTGTGTCTTTGCTTGCTGGCAGGAGTGTAAGGAGTGTAAGCAGAGTGGCCTCAAGGATGGGTGTTTTTTGTCACCTCTTATCTCTGAAAACACAGGCCAATGTCATATGTATTCTGGAGCCAGCTTCTAGGTTGATGTCATCAGCAAGGATTTAGCCCATGCTCTGCTTTCTGGTTTCCTAGTCCTTCTTTTATGTCAGTTGTCTCTTTCCTTGGTTCCCCAAACCAACCCTCCACCACCACGCATAGCCGTGTTTTGGAAGATGTGACTCCCTTTTGTGCCTGGAGATTATGTTGCTAACGCAAATGCAAAGAAGAAATTGGAGCTGGATTATCTCTACTGCTTCTGTTATAAAAATATCCCTTCCTCTTTACCTAATGTGTGCAGGAAATAAGTGGCTTTATTTCTATACAACAGATGCAAAAGCAACTCATGTAAAGCAGTAAACCCCAGGTGTGTATGCATTTTGACGTACTTAGAATTGCCACGATTAGAAAGCTAAATCCCCATACAAGACCCAGAGCTCATTATACCAGGACGAGTTAAGAAATTGGTTTAACAAATAGAATTTGTGATATGATCCCTGTTGACAACTAGATTAGGGGATGTTCCTAGCTCTGAGGTTTACAGGGTATTTTTCTACAAATCATTAGCAAAAAGTGTCAGACAAGCCCTTTTTTCTTTCCCTTGAAAGAAAGTCACAGATACTTTAGGGGATCTGAGTGCAGTGCACCAAAGCAAGCAAATGTATTTAGGAAGTTGCCCAGCTAACAAGTTACTTTGCTACCTGACCCCTGAAACACTGGCTGACTGTAGCTGGATAAGCCGGGTTGCGTAATGATATGCTGCTCAGGCTGCTTCAGAGGGAAAAAGTACACATTTTTCTGAAAATGTCATTTGCTGCACTTAGGAAGCTTTTTGTTTTAAGCCTATATGAATGATTTTTTGTTGTTGTTTGATGGAGGGTAGCATTACCTAAGACTTTATGATGTATAAGGGGATCTTTAGGAAGGAAAAAGCCTTTGAGTTGTATTATCTGTCAAAGGTAAACTGTGTATGGATGGGAGAAGAAAGAAAGGAAAAGATTTTCTTTCCTTTATTTTGACCTCTATTCTCTAAGTGGACTACATGTAGATTCTAGCCATACTGCTACTGCTGACAAGTTGTGTGACTTTAACAAAGGCACTGAACGTCTCAGGACCTTAGTTTACTTAACTCTAAAAACTGCAAACTGTTAATTGGGATTTATTCATTCAACAAATAGTCATTGAACAGCTTCTCAGTTATTACGGTGGATGTTTCAGATATATCAGTAAATAAAACAGACAAAGACCCTTGTCCTCATGGGGTTTCCCTTCCAGTTGGGCGTGGGAGGGCAAACAATAAACAATAAGTATAGTAAATAAGAAGGCATCTATGGTATTTTAGTAGTATTATGGAAAAGAGGAAAAAGGAGAGTTAGGTCTGTGGAGGGCTAGCAGAGGTGGGGGGTATGGTGAGAGTTGCAATTTTAGGTAATATCTCAGATACTAACTCTTAAAATCTGTGACTATTTGGTATTTAATAATTGTGATCATAGAAATGTTAAAATATTTCTCTACAAAGATATTTCATAATTTATCATTTATTTCTTGTAATATATCTTTTGGGTATGCAAGCTCTTTGGTGCTCTTTACTCTGTTCTGAGAATTTGCAATGCTATTTACAATAGCCAAGATATGGAATCCACTAGCAGATGAGTAGATAAAGAAAATGTATATAGACACAATGGAACACTGTTCAACCATAAAAACTAATGAAATCTTTCCATTTGTAGCAACATGGATGGAACTGGAGGATTTATGTTAAGTGAAATAAGCCAGTGCAGAAAGCCAAATATTGCATGTTTTCACTCATATGGGGGAACAGAAAAGGTGGATCCTCATTGAAGTCGAGAGTGGAATGGTGGTTACTAGAGGCTGGGAAAGGTGTGTATGTGTGTGTAAGTGTGTGTGTGGGTGTGGGTGTGTTTTCCCAGGGGATTAAAAGGGGTCATCTAATGGATATGAACATAGAGTTAAGTAGAAGAAATAAATGACAGTGTTTGACGGTTAGAGTAGGGTGACTGTAGATAATAACAATATAGTGTACATTTCAAAATAACTGGACAGAAGATTTGAACATTCCTACTACAAGGAAATGATAGACGTGTGAGGTGATGGATAACCTTAGTATTCTGATTTGATCATTACACACTGGACACCTGTATCAAAATATCACATGTGCCCCATAAATATGTACAAATGGTATGTATGAAGTAAAACAAATTGAAAGCCCTCATACACTTTTACTTTTCTCTTTTTTACATTTTATGAAGCTTTACATTTCCTGGTCTCTTTGTTCCTATCTCTGTTATGGTACTTCTCCTGGTCTAGCTTCACCTCTGTGGGCTCTTGCAGAACAGGGGTCAGGCCTGGCACAGAGTATTTGCTTATTAATATTTATTAATTTCACAAATTAATTTTGTAGGCCCCTAGGCTTAACATTCTACAATTTCATACTAAATGGTTCAGAGGCCAGTGTGAACACCCACAATCTTCCACTGTACAGAACAAGAAGTGATTGGGAATGACTTGGTCGTGTATCTGTACATCTTGTACCAGGCTTGCGTGGGGGGAGTGTGGGCCTGAGTTTGTTATTTGGGGATAAGAAAGACAAACACTTTGTAAACAATAATAGTACTTGTATTTCTTAGAGGCTGCTAAGAGGCCAGAAGACCATTTTTGGAAATCAAAAGATTCAGGGGATCATTTGCCACATTTATTTTTTCTTATTGCTTATTTGTTTATTTTATCATTTGTTTATTCATCAAATATTTATTGAGCATTATGAGATGTGAATTACAATTTACAATTTTCATAACAAACACACTAGAGAAGAACTATGTTATTTTTGAAAATCTGCTAATAGAAAGCATCACATTATGAATAGCCATTCATATGAAAATCAAATTTAAAAATACTATACTATTAGAAATGTTAATACTGTCCAAGAGCAGACTTTCTTGAAGGATCTTATGGATCGCTAATCATTTATTCACTCTACTGGGCAAACTACTTAAATCTAATGACTAGTCAAGCAATCATATTATTGATCCCAATTCCCACCTATCCCTATTGTCTCATAATATTCCTGCCTTCTTCATTTATATTACCTGCCTGTACCTATAGGAAACTAGAAAGCAGATCTTAAACCTAGAATATCAATCTAACTGGGAAAGGACAGAATTAGTCCCCAAATGTATACTAGTCCAAATATAATATGGTGGAAGTTTACTTTTTGCTCACCTATAACCCATTCATAGTTCTTTCTATTTTATTATATTTTTAAATTTCAAATTAATATATGGGCACAAATGACTAGGTTATATTGTTTGTGTTTGTCAGGTAAAAGTCCAAATTGTAATTGAGCCCTTTACCCAGGAGGTGTCATAATTTTGATCAAAAGGTAACTCTAGTCCAAGTGTTGACTTGGGAACTCACATTTGTCTCTTCCTTTCTGATGCTCCATAATCTTCCCACATGACCTCCAAGGCTCCTGTGCTCTCCGCGGGCAGAAGAGGAAAAGGCAAGGGAAATGGCTTGTGGGAAAGTGTTCAGGGTTAGGCCTGAAAGTGGCACACAACGTTTCTGGTCACATTTCATTGATTATAATACAGTCACATGGCTACATCAAGCTCTAAGGGAGGCTGAGAAATGTAGTCTGTGTGCCCAGAGGAGGCGGCAATGGGTTTAATGAGTAACTAGTTATTCTCAAGCACTCTCTCACCGTGTTTCTGGTGCCCAGCACATACTAGACACTTGATAAATGTTTGGTGAATAAAGATAACACATTTTGCTATATTTTCCTTCCTGATTAGTAATATGATCTTATTGTTTTAACGACGAGAAAAATACTTGTATAAAGGTATGAATAAATAATCCAGAATGTGCAATTTGACAAGTATTGGGAGGGAGAGATGAAGAGGCTGTACCAATAATCCAAGAGAGAGATGCTTGAGCCAGGGCAACAGGCAAGGATATTGGAAAGGCTGGAGGTGAGACCCGTACTGCAAGAAGTATTAAGGCTTGATGGTGAATCTCAGTAACGGGATGCAGAATATACCAAATCAGTTTTCTGTTTTTCTCATAAAGAACACAACAAATCTAACAGCTCAAACAATATCCATTTCTTATTATCAGTTTTCTACGGGCTTAGAAATAGAGGAAGTCTCAACTAAATATTTTTCTCAGGGTATCAGAAGGGCAGCATTGAGGTCGTGATTTTTTTGGGGGGGAGCCACTTTGACCATCTTGAGGCTCTCAGGCAGGGACGATCTACAGCTTATTCAGGTAGCTGGCGGATTTCAGTTTTTTCTTATGGCTGCTCTGTGACTCCCCACATCTTCTGGACAGCATCAGTGGGTGGGCCGCATACTTGTCAGGCCTTAAATCTCTCTGCATTCCTCTTCTGCTGCCCCTTTCTAGTTCTTCTTTTAAGGGCTATGCTGCTCCATCAGGATATTCGAGGACACTCTCACTGCTTTGGATTCATTTGCAGGTGAACCCCTGTAATATTCTGTGTCCTTAGAAGCAAAACGGGAAGTAGAAAGATGTGGAAGAGGAATGTCAAGTCCCTTTTGCCATGTGAAGTAGCACGTACTACTCAGAGGCAGGACACCAGGGGGTGAGTGTCATGGGGATGGAAATTCAACTTAGCACCTATGAAGCACACAGGAAACTGTTAGGTCACGCTTCCCTTTCCTGCAGAGGCTGGAACCTCTCTGGCAGCTGAGGTTCTGAATATGGTTTAGGTTCTGCCAATCAGAGTCACTCACATGAGACTCAGATATGGGTCTGGGGTGAGGCGAGAGAGGCAGCAAGCAAGACATCTGTCCTGGCTTGGGAAAATGGGAGCAATGCCGCACGGCTCTGGCACTGGAGTAGGGACTTCTTGATTCACCAGGCATCTATAAAAGGAACTGGCCACCACGTCACGCACTCCATGATTCCGCTTCAGATACGGAAAACACCTTTGAATGTCTGTCTCTGGAACTGGCAATTTTCCAAAGTTACCTTATTTTATCACTATCCTCCTTTCGACCATTGCAGAAATGGAGAATCAGATGTGAAGGGGACGTGGCAATGGTCATATGGTGATAAGATCTGAGATTGAACTGCAGAGTTCTCTCTGTTGTATGACAGCCACTGCTGCTGCCTGCTCATCCTCCCTTTTCCGTTTTCTTCTCTTCCTTTTTCAGGAGATTAGAATCATTTTCCTAACGTGCACAGCTTATCGGCATATTCTGGATCCAGACTTTAACTTTATATAGATCTCAGCTATTTGAAAAGAGCTTTCACTACCGAGGCTGTATTAGTTTGTAATCCCACTGTCAGCGCAACAGTGTTCCCTCTCTCTATGTCCACACCAGCATCTGCAGCCTTGGGACTTTATGGTGTATACCATGTAATACTATTTCGCCACCAAAAGATGGAGGCTTTACATCTTTTGTATTTACCTGAACAGTGTTGAGGACAATTCTCCTTTTTTTGAGGGGGGGAGCCAGGGCCGGGTTTGAACCTGCCACCTCCGGTATATGGGGCCAGTGCCCTACTGCTTGAGCCACAGGCACCACCCTTTTTTTTGTTTGTTTTCATCCTCCTTAGTAAAGTAACTCAAAAATAGAAAAGCAAGTATCCGATGTACTCAATACTAACATGAAGCCGATAGATACATAACTATACCCACACATGAGAGAAAGACACAGTTATATTGAAGTGGGGGTAAGAGGAAGAAGGAAAGGGAAAGGGGAGCAGGGAGGTGAATTTGTCAGCTCACGCCTAATATGCCCTATGTGAGGGCAGACAGCGCACCCCCAGGTGAAAGCTTCAACTACAACTTTACCTAACAAACACAAGGAAGCTAATTGTTGGTACCCTCATATAATTTGAAAGAGAAAAGAAAACACTGGGAATGTAAATTAGGAAAACCTTTTGAAGAAAAAGAGCTTTGATATCCATAGCTTTATTTGATGTCTGGAGATGTAATTGGGGGCTCATGGGAGGTTATGGGAGGTGGGAGGCAATGGAGGGAAGATTTCCCCCACGGGAATGGTCAGTGATAACCTGCACAAAACCCTGCAAAGTCCAGTGTTAAGGAATGCCGACAAGAGTCGCACCTTTCCATGCCCCGCCCACAGGGAGTCACCTCCTAGAGACCTCGTCAGCACAGCGAGACTGCTCCCCACAACAGGGAACCTGGATTCCGGACACCTGAGTTCCATGCTGGTGGTAAATGAGATGCTCTGTCAGGTCAGCCGACAGGGATGAGGAGCTGGGCTGTCACATCTGTACGGTGGCAGCTGCCTGTGCTCATATAATGTGAGAGAGAATCTCCAGGGCTGGAAGAGGCAGAGAAATGCCGCTTTTCATAATTTCCTTTTAAAAAAAATAAAGGATGCTCCAGGATGGTCATGCAAAAGTTTCTGTCTTGTGAAAATATGGAATTGTTTCTTTAGGGAAAGAAAACGTGTGGGGAAAAAGAGATCTGTGTTAACTTCTGGCAAAGGTAAAGGCAGCCCCAGAACAGGCCCATGTGACAAAACTGGCATGAGTCCTGGGGGCTAGGGTCAGGAGGAGGACGGAGGAGGCTTAGGGAGCAAGGGCTTGTGCTTTGCTTTGAACTCCTTCATCACACACCTGGACCTAGAGTGAGAATTCGCCGAGGCAGAGGCAATGTCTTTCTCATTTAGCACTACATTTGTAACACCTCGACAAGTGCTTACCATGGAGTAGGCACTTCATACATTTTTGAAAATTGACTATTGTAAATAGTTACTGGAGCTACAATGTGCAAAGGTAAAACAGAGGTTTCCAAACTACAATTCACAGGCCAGATTTGGCCTTCTTTCTGTTTTGGCAAATAAAGTTTTATTGGCACACAGCCACATTCATCCATATTGGCTATGACTGTCTTTGCATTGCAATGGCAGAGCTGAATAGTGACAGAGACCATATGACCCACAAAGCCGAAAATATTTAGTATCCGGCTCTTTACAGGAAAAGTTTTCTGACCCCTCGTGTAAAACATTTAGAGAAAGCCAGCGCATAGCAGACAGAAGGCGGCTCCATTTACTTTTTACTCCATTTTCCCTTTATCTTACCAGCATGTTTCTTTGCTCTCATTTGAAAAGAAGCTCCTCAGAAAAGTTTTCTATCCTCTCTCCATTTCCTGTCTTCATGTTTTCTTTTAAATCCAATCCACTTAGGTTTTTACTATTGTTGAAATTGCCCTTGTCAAGATCACCAGTGTTGCAAAATCTATGGTCAAAATTTCAGGCCTTGTGTATTTGATTTAGAAGCAGGATTTGACTTGGGCACACTTGAAACATTCTGTTGCCTTGGCTTGTGCATCACCATATTCCTGGAGTTTCGCTGGTTGCTTTCACTCAGCGTCCTTCACGGCTTCCTCTTCATCTTCCTGGCTTCTTTATGCTGAGTGCTCCAGGTTCACTTTTTGGCCCCCTTCTCTTGTCTATCTAAATTTCGTTAGTTATTTCACCTAGTTTCATAACATTAAATACCATCTATACAATGATAATTTCCAAATTTCTGTCTCCAGCCTGGACCTCTCCTCTGACTCATATACATAACTTGGCATCTATATTTGGATATCTTCAATTTAACCTGTCCAAACAAAAAAAATAATATTCCCTCCTAAAATCTGCTCTTTCCACCATCTTCTCCATATCTGTTAATGGAAACTCCATTTTTCTAGTTGCTTAAGTCAAAATTTTTTGACTAATTTTGACTCTTCTTGCTCACACTCCCTATCCAATCCATAAGCAAATTCTGTTCAAAATTATATATCTAGATACGACCCACTTCTTTTTGTGAACGTGTGGTCCAAATGTTATAGTTTGAAAGTGTCCCCCAAAGTTCATGTGTTGGAAACTTAATCCTCAATGCAACAGTGTTCAGAAGGGGCACCAAAAGGTGATTAAGTAATGATGACTCTGCTTACATGAATGGATTAATGTTATCATAGGAGTGGGTTGGTTATCAGCCTGTGTTTTTATAAAAGTAAGTTTGGCTCCTTGCTCTCTCTAGGTGAAAGTTGTCTCACTTATGACACAGTAAGAAGCCCCTCACTATAGCCGGGTGTTGTAGCAGGCTCCTGTAGTCCCAGGTACTTGGGAGACTGAGGCAAGAAAATCGCTTAAGCCCAAGAGAGTTAGAGGTGGCTGTGAACTGTGACACCATGGCACACTAATGAGGGTCATATAGTGATATTCTGTCTCACCCCCCCAAAAAAAAAGCCTCTCCCAACCTCCAGAACTGTGAGCCAAATAAATTTATTTTCTTTATAAATTATTCAATCTTTTTTATCCTTTTATTCTGTTACAGCAGCAGAAAACAGATTAAGACATCAAACCATTGCTCTCACCTTAGTGAATGAAATAGTCTTTTACTCATCTCCTAGCCTTTTCCTTTTATCCCCTTTATATATTATCAGCCTAACAATTAGAATATTCCTGTTAAGATGTCACTTATGTCACATACCAACCCTCCTTGCAACTCTCCAATAGTTCCATCTCACTGAGAATAAAACCTAAAGCCCTTAAAATTGTCTACATTAATCTATGTGATCTGGCCCTATGATATCACTGTCCTTATATGCCATCGCCTTGTCAGCCTCGCACTTGTGCTTTTGAGAACTTCCGCTACAGAGAGAACTGACAGACAGCTCTAGCTGCTGTGCTCAGAAATCTATCACTAAGTTTATGCCAAGTCCATGTTTCTAATGAGCTTCTCTAAGCCAGTGACTAAGCATGGGAAGTCTATTCCTAGAGGATTCAGGATTCTTCTGATGGGAGGCATTAGCACAAGGACTCCCCGCTGACTGGTTCAGAAATCTCCTGGCACAGTGCTGCAATCTGAAACCCTTCATACTCAACCATCCTTCACAGGGTTCAGACATTCATTATGGGCTGAGGCTCTCTCTACCTCTTCCATCATCCTTTTCTCTTTTCCTTCACAAGTGCTTCTCCTGTCAAATATTATGAGCATCTTTCAGATCTACGTAAAATGATGACATATAATTTGTCATTTTCATTAAGCCATTCACTTTAATTTGACATTTGTCAGTTACTTCTAGTGATATGGGCAATGAGTTCCAGAATTTATTTTTCACACTAAAATTCATTGGCTGTATTGCATGAAGGATATAAACAGCATATTAGGCAAAAGGCAAAAATACCTTACCCTTTTGACAAATAACTTCATTACATGAATCTCTCTCAAATACAAAATGACTGCTCCAGCTTGCATATTTTTTGTGAAACTTCTAATGAGCAGAGCAACCTTAATTTAGCAATCTGAGGTTGAAGAATTCCTATGTTTATAACAGCAAATGAAGTGTCGGTGTTAAAAGTGATGCCAATGCCAAATTTCATTCATTTTGCAAAATCAAAATAATTTGGTTCTTTTGAAACTTTAAAGAATAGTTTGATAAAGAAAATCACTGAGGAATGTAAAATTTATCAAATGACATCACTGAATATCTAGGAGTATGAAGATGTTTGAAAACTTGCTGAGGACCCATTTGTTGACATTCCCCAAAGTAAACGTTTTGAAATTAGGCAGTCTAAATCATCGTTAAGTGTTATTAATGAGCTAAGGCACTGACAGATTTGGTGTCTGGTGGGGGCATGCTTCTTGGTTCCTACATGGTATCCTTTCTCTGTGTCTTCACATAGTGGAAGGGGCAAGGGAATTCTCTGAGGTCTGTGTCACCAGTTCTATTCACAAGGGCTCCACCCTTATTTCTTTGTATATATATTTTTATTTCAGATTAATATGAGGGTACAAACGATTATGTTACAAAATTTGTATTTGTTAGGTAAGGTCCCTGTTGTAGTTGTGTCCTGCACTCTGGATACCCTTATGTTCCAATCTCCTCCAAAAGGCCACATTGCCTAATAATATTACCAGGAGGTTAGTATTTCAACATATGATTTTTAGAGACACAAATTTTCCTACTATAGCAGATATCTGTCAATACAGACATTGGAAAAGGTAACTGCAATAATGTTAATTGGTTAATTGACATTCTCTAGAAATATGAACCATGCTGCCAAATTCACATATTTGTTACAATTTGCAGAATGTGCTTTGGGGAAATAGGTCAGAGTAGGCATGGAGACTAAAGTACATGCTATCTATCCTTTCCTCACCATGCCCTTCTCAGCTGTAGTTCATGGCCTAGACACAAAGTGTTTATTTGTTCAAAGTACATTCCCTTCTAGCTCTCCTGCTTCTCCCTGTACCCATCCACTATGTCTTCTCATTCTTCTGTTAAAATGCACCAAAGTGAAGTTATCACAAACAGTGCAATGGCCTCATAATAATTGGATTTTCTGCTCTGAGTTGGGAACATAGGAGATGTATTAAGTGGAACATGCCAAAATGCTAAGGCAGCGTGAGGGACACCATCTGTCACATATTTTTCAAGTTAATTTTAAGTGAGCAAAAGATTAAAAATATGGTTTCTTAGTCCTTGCATCTTCACAGAGGAAATCTATTAAAGCAGGAGCTTTGATGTTTGCTGTTTCTTTATCTGTCTCCCTACGTTAACTGCATTTAAAGAGGTTATGAACATCTAGGAAGAGAAGGGCTTTAGAGGAGGAAGGGTATTAGAAAAGTGATAGAATTCTTCACTGACTGTTTTAGTTTCCATTTGTCTCTGTAACAAATTACCACCAACTTAGTGGTAAACACAAATTAGTATTACAGTTCAGCAGAGTAGAAAGGTGAAATGGGTTTTATTGTGCTAAATTTGAGGTATCCACAGTGCTGCATTCCTTTTTAGAGGATGTAGCCTCTAAATCCTCTAAAGATTTTTAAATAACTTTTCCCCTTACCTTTTTCCAGCTTCTAGAGGCCACCCACATTCTTTGGATTGTGGTCCCTTCCTCTATGATCGAAGCAGCAATGTTTCATCTATCTGACAGAGAGGGAACTGTTTAAATACAGAACATGTGACAGTAAAGCCAGAATATAATTTGTTACATGAAAGTGAACTGTAGCATTAAGTCCTCACATTTATTAAGCTCAGCACAGCTTGTATTTCACAGGTCCATTTCAAAAGGGAATGTGAAGTTCAGCATTTGTTTTTAATAACGTCTTTTTTCCCCCAAATTGTTTACATTTATAAGATTGATGGTTGCTTTTGTGTTAAGTCAGTTAAAATTGGTGAGCAGGTGAAAAATTTTGTTATTGAAATATGAACACATTATAGTCATTTTTGGGAAACGTACATAAGGAAAAAGATAAAAATCTTCTGTAATCCCACATGGAGAGAAAATCATTGGCAACATTGTGGTACATATTCTTCCAGATTATTTTTCTATACAAATATACATAAAATATAATTATAATGTGGTCCACTTTTAAATCTTTTTAAACCTACTTAAAACCTGGAGATTATTTCATGTCATATCACTATATTTTCTTCTGCATCACAAGTTGATGACTGGGCACGGAAGCTTAACACCTATAATCCCAGTGCTTTGGGTGACTAAGGCAGGAGAATCAGTTGAGGCCAAGGATTTACAACCAGCCTAGCCAATGTAGTCAGATTCCCTTAATAGAAAAGAAGAAAAAAAATTACCTAGGTATGCTGGCTAATTCTCTGTACTCTCTGTACTCCAAGCTACTTGGTAAGCTGTGCCAGAAGGACAACTTAAATCTAGTTCAAGGTTGCAGTGACCTATGATGGTACTATACTATAAGCTGGATGACAGAGCAAGACCCTGGATAGTATTCCATTATTTGAGTGTACCAGAATTCGACTTCTGCCTGTAATGATAGAAATTTACATTGAATTAATTTTTTCTATTAAAACCAATCTTGGATTATAAACATATCTAATTATTTTCACTAGAATAAATTTCTAAAACAGGAGTCACAAGGTGAAAGGTTATATGAAGTTTAAAGATTCTTAATGTATCTTGCCAACTTATTGCAGTAAAAGGCAGTGTCAGGTATTGTGAGTTTGGCCATCCCAACAACCTTGTGGTGGGGATCCTTCATCATCAATGAAGTGAAGAGGAATTGAAACACATAACTTTCCCCCCAAATGCATTTATTTTATGATGTTTGTACTTAAGCATTTGGGATCATGAATCCTACATAAATCTAATAAAAGTTAAGAATTCTATGTCCAGAAAAATGAGCTATTGCTGAAACACACACATTGTATACAAAGTAAGGGTGATTTGGGGATCCTTTGAAGAATCCAGAATGACCATTGTTATAGGTTTGTGAATTTTTGCTGTGATATAAAACAAAAACACTGAGTATCATTATTTGGTCAATTTCATAATAAAACAAGTCATTTTGATGCCCTTTCCATGTGAAATGTGCTTCCCAGGGCTTATATTTGAAGATATTTTTGCAACAATGTTACTGTGTATATGACAATATAGAGTATATTACAGATAGTATATATTATCATATCATCATCAGAAATGTGGGAAGACCAGAAGCTTTTCAGATTCTGTTATTCAATCAAAAGAAAAGTATTTTGTTTGATTGTTTTGTTTTTCAACAAACAGTACTAGAAGAAAGAGAGTTATATGCATTAATCCTTTTTGTGTGTCTGCTTCATGTCCGACCCCATACCAGGTATTTTATAAATAATAGCTCCTTTAGTCTTTTAAATTTATAAAGGTGATGAATGTCGATTGTCTGCCACATAGTAAGTATTCCATTTATTGAGAAGCCATGAGGTATGGTAGAATATGGATTTTGGCAATAGAGAGATCCAGACTTGAATCTTGATTTATCTACAGTACGATGTTAGACAATTTACTTCACCTTTCTGAGTTTCAGTTTTCTCATCGGTAAAATGAATATAACAACAACAATAACAATACTTACCTTTGATGGTTTATGGGTATTAAAAGTGAGTGCTGATGTATGTTAGGCACCCTCTTTAAGTACTCAGTGCTGGTAGGCCTCAATAAGTTTTCAATATTACCTCCTCTGTTTGCAGATGTTAAAACAGCTCCAGAGAGGTAACTTGCCTGAATGTGCATAGCTGGTAACTTATCATGGTCTTAGAATTGATACCAAGTTTTGAGTCAAGTGAAAGATGTTTATACATAGATTCTAATTAGATTCATTAATTAATGTGTATGGCTTTTTGAGATTTGTATTTGTTTACCAACATCCATCAAATAAATGAAAGCCCAGGGATGGGGAATAAGACAGCATATTTAACTAGAAATAGAGGAACAGCTACAGCTGAAACATCTTGAGAATGTTCAAGGAGGTGAGGTTCGATGGGAAACCATTTCAGAAATCTAAGTTGACTTTCCCTGAGCTTCTGCCATGGAGTCGTCCCATAATGGCCTCCTCTGCAGTGATGCAGCTATACTCTTAGGGGGATCTGGTATATTTCAGACACTGAGATTTTTTACATATTTTCTCATTTGAGTCCTACAAAAAAGGAGGTGTACTTACCCCATTTTACATACGAGGGTATTGAAGGTGTGAGAATTAAAAGGGTCACCAACTGGGAAGATGTAGAGACAGGAATGCAGATGAGACTGGCAGACTGTTCTTACCTAAATTGGCTGGGGAGTAAGATTATTAAAATTGTATAATAATAACTACTATAATTGCTGAGTATTTAGTGCTTAAAGTATACTAGATACTGTGCTAAGCACTCTAGGTATTTCATCTGATACTCAGCAGAAGCAGAGGGCATACATAGTATTATTACCCCCACAAGAAAGCAGAAACAGAGGTTCACAGAGGCTTGTTCCAATTGGTTCACACAGCTCAGAGTTGAGCTATTTATTAAAAGTTTTCAAACTCTCATATTCTTACTCTAAGAATTAGAGTACAAGTGAGAACATAGATGATTTGAACTTGACTAGGAAAACAACCATCAATTAATATTAAAAATAGTTTTCTGTTGCGCCAGTCATTTCATTTAGAGCAATGCAACTTTCACCTCCTACCTAAAATAAATATTTATTATAAATGAGGCTAAGGACGATTTCCTATCTTATCTACATTCACTAGAATATGCTGTAGAAACAATTGGCTATAAATATATTTTGATTAATATTTGTATTTTATGTGAAATATAAAATATATATTCAGAAATACAGATATACAGAATCATAAGTAATTATAAATTGAAGATCTGTGTAACCAAAAATCAAGTATATAAAAACAATAGCACCAGCACAAAGAAGCCCTCAAAGGACCTTTCTGAGTGTGCACCCCTTCCATATATTTACCCGCTGTTTTGACTTCTTTTGTGAACTTCCTTTTTTGCCTCATTTCCCATTTATTTTCTTTGTTAGTTTTTGGAGTTCTCTATACATTCTAAATAATGAGTTATGTCCTGGCATTGCAAATGTCCTTTCACATTCTATAGCTTGTCTGTTCTTTTGATGAACTAACATTTTTAATTTTAAGGTAGTTTCATGGAAAAGTCATATAGAAGTTTGTTATAAGTTAATCTTGAAAAAAACGTATCCCTTATTTATTTATGCATATTGTCTTTTATATCTTATTTAGGAAATATTTCCACATGTGACATTTTCTATATTATTCTTTATACTTAAAAAATCTTTATACTTTTTCTTTTCACATTTAGGTCTATAAACCACTTGGTGCTGATTATACGAGGGTGAGTTAAAGGTTTCATTTCGCTTATTTCCATATGGATGCTCAATTATCCCACCAGCATTTACTGAAAAGATGATCCTTTCCCCACTTTTGTTGAAAACCAAGTGTCTCTCTCTATATGGGTCAGTGTGTGGGCTCTCTTTTTGCCACATTGCTCTACTTCTCTATTCTCGCACCAATATCACATTATCTCAATTACTAATACTTTTAATAAATGTTCATATTTAGCAGCACAAGCTCTTTCACCTTATTCTTCTTTAAGAGTGTCTTGGCTATTATTGGCTCAGTACATTTCCACACAACTTTTAGAATCAGTTTGTCAAATTCACATTCACAAACATATTCTCTCTCTCCTCCCACCTCTCTCTCTCTCTTTCTCTCCCCAACCTCTCTCTCTCTCTCTCTCTGTCTCTCTCTGTCTCTCATAGGCAGACACACATGCATACACACATACACTCTCACACACGTTACAGAAGCAAGCTTTGGGTATTTAAATTAAATTAATTTTTATTGTTAAATTTCATGAAGTAAAATGAAATCTTTTGGGTGTATAGTTTTATGAGTCTTGACAAATGCATAAACTTGGGTAGCCATGACCATGATAATGACGCAGAACAATTATATCACCCTCCCAAATGCCCTTATACTGCCAATTTGTTGTCATATATTCCACACACTGCTACCTAATTGCCAGCAACTTTTGATATAGCTTTTGAGTCTAACTTCTTTCATTTAGCATGCCTCTGAGATTCTGCCAAATGTTGTGTGTACCAACAATTCATTCCATTTTATTGCTAAGTAGCAAACAATTGTATAGATTTCCACAATTTGTTTATTCATACATTCATCGAAGGGAATTGGGGTGGTTCCAGTTTTTGAAGATTAACAATAATGTTATTGAAAATTTTGTGTGCACATAAATTTTCATTTCTCAGGGGTAAAATTACTGGTTCATATGATAAGTATGTACTTAACTTTGTAAGACTGCCCTAGTTTTTTTCCAGAATGGCTATACATTTTGCATTCTCACTAGTAATGTAAGCATGTTCTAGTCGCTCTGCATTCTCTCCAGCATTTGTTATTGTCTTCAATAAAGTAGACATTCTAATACATGTGTAGTGATATCTTGTTGAGGTCTTAACTTGCATTTCCGTAAAGAGGAATGATACTCAGCACTTTTTCATGTGTTTATTTGCCCATGTGTATATCTTCTTTGGTGAAGATCTGTTAAATGTTTTCCCGTGTTTGATCAGGATACTTTTTTTTTTTTTTTAGTTTAAACATACTATTTATCCTGGATAGAGCTATCTTGTCAGATATGTGATTTGAAAATTTTTTAAATTTTGAAGAAGTCCAATTTATCAATGCTTTATTTTGTGTATTATGCTTTTGTCGTCCTATCTGATAAGACTTTGCTAACCCAAGGTCACAAAGTCTTTTCCTTTGGCAGTTTTTTATTTCACATGGAGGTCTGTAATCCATTTTCAGTTAATTTTTGGATAAGATGTGAGATAAGGGACAGACTTCTTTTCTGTTTGAGGATATCCGATGTTTCCTGAAAAATGTGTTGAAAAGACTTTCCTTTCTGCATTGAATTCAGTTAGTCAATAACTTCCTCCTTCCACCATAAGGTTCCATGTCTGAGGCCACATTCAGGTCAAAGTTGGAATACACCTGAGAAAATCAATTCTGTGTCAATTTTTTTAATACATTTTGAATCACCTCCCCAATTTGCCTTTTATTAGTTACTTTTCAAAACCCTTAAGCTGTTGTTTTTGTATTTGGTTCACAGATTTTAGTTGTAATCAGTAAGCGAGATAAAATGTAAGGGGCTTACTCCACCTTGGCTGGCATCACCAGTCCTCCTGCTGTGATGTTGGTTGGGATTGTATTCAATCTCCAGGTCAGTTTGAGGAGAAATAACATTTTTTTACAATATCAAGTCTTCAAATTCTTGACTAAAGCATATTTATTTATATATAACTTCTAATGTCTCTAAATAAATTTTATAGTCCTCCCTCTTCTGCATTTTTGTTAGATTTATTCTGTTATTGTTTATAAATAAACATAACAAACAAGTGATTCCTTTATATCGATATTTTATTCAGGAAACATGCTAACTTCTTATTAATTATAATGACTTGTTGATAAATGATTAATTTTATGAATTCTGATGTTTTATCTATAGATTCTTAAGGGTTTTTATTTATTAATCTTATTATCTATGATGAATGATGGCTGTATTTCTTCCTTTCTTATTCCTGTACCTTATATAACTTTTTCTTAGTATCACTATGATAGCAAGGACAATGTCAAATGGCAATTGGTGATAGAGGAACTATTTTGTTTCCAATTTGAAATGGAGAGATTTCATCTCAAGGAGTAAAATATGGAGTTTTATAAAAGAAAGTAGCAGGGAGTCCTGAGGAAAGGTGGACAATGAGTCATATGCAAGGACAGGGTGATACTTTGTGGTTCTCCCTTTCTTAGAACATGAGAGGGTTGGAAGATTAACTGGAGGTGCTTTCTGGGAAAACAGGGCTCAGATAAACTTCAAAGTTGTCAAAGGACAACTATAAAGAAAATGTGTATAGGCCGCTATTTCTCACCTTTCCAGTTACAGACTTATCTTCACATGGCTGGCATCCTGTCTTGTTCCTGGCTACTTGGCAATGTATTTTTTAATAGTGTCTGAAAAACCTAAGGTTCTAATTTGAACTGGAAAAGAGATTTAACTGCATTGCCATTCAGTATGACATCTGTTAATAGATGTTTTGAAGGTACCTCTAAACAGCATGAGGAAGTTACTTTCTGTTTATAATTCACTAAGAGTAATTTTTAAAAACCTGATGTTGAAATTTATCAAATGCTTGTTCTGCATCTATTGACATGGCAATTTTTTTCCTCTGACATTAACTTTGTGAACTTTTTTTTTGATTATTTAATGTTAAACTAACCTTGAATTTCTGAGAATAAATTTGACTTGAACATAGCATATTATCCTTTTAATTTATTTTTGGATTTGGTGTAGTGCTATTTTGTTTAGGACTTTATACCCATTAGTAAAGATGGGCTTATAATTTTCCTTTTTCAAATAATTTGAGGTTTAGGTGTCCAGGTTATATGAGCCTCATAAAATGAGTTGGGGAATGAACCCTTTTTAAAAATTATTTTATGGAAAAGTGGTGTAAGAGTGAATTTTTTCTTCCTCTCATGATTAAGAGAAGTTGATAAATTAGCAAGGAATAAAACTATCTTTAATAACGTTTTATTTGTATTTTTATATTGATACATGTCTTCTCTTCATTTTTTTTGTTAACCATTACTTTTTTTAATTTTTTAATTTTTTTTTATAGTTGGAGAGTCATTGAGGGTACAAACAACCAGGTTACACTGAATGCATTTGTTAGGTAAAGTCCCTCTTAGAATTGTTTCCTGCCTCCAAGAGGTGTGTCACACACAGTGATCCCCTAACCCTCTCCCTTCTTCCCTCTCTCCACTCCCCCATTCCCTCACCCCTCACCATGTACTAGGTCATCAATTGTCCTCATATTACAATTGAGTACATTGGATTGTTGCTTCTCTATTCTTGTCATGCTTTACTAAGAAGAATGGGTTCCACCTCCATCCAGATTAATACAAAAGATGTAAAGTCTCTATCTTTGTTAGTGGATGAATATTATTTTGTGGTATACGTATATCACAGATTGTTAATCCATTCCTGGGCTGGTGGGCATTTAGGTTGTTTCCACAATTTGGCAATTGTAAACTGAGGTGCAATAAATAGTCTAGTGCAATTGTCCTTGTGATAAAAAGATTTTCTTCTTCTGGGTAGATGCCTAGTAATGAGATTGCAGGATTAAATGGGAAGTTTAATCTGAGTTCTCTGAGGATTCTCATACTTCCTTCCAAAATGATTGTATTAGTTTGCCATCTCACCAGCAGTGGAAACGTGTTCCCTTCTCTCCACATCCACACCAGCATCTGCAACTTTGAACTTTGTGATGTGGGCCATTCTCACTGGGGTTAGGTGAGCTCTCAGGGTTGTTTTGATTTGCATTTCTCTAATAATTAGAGATGATGAGTATTTTTTCATATGTTAGCCATTTGCCTCTCTTCTTTAGAGAATGTTGTATTCATCTCTCTTGCCCATTGATATAAGGGATTGTTGGCTCCTTTTATGTTGATTAATTTGAGTTCTCTGTAGATCCTAGTTATCAAGTTTTTGTTCCATTCATAATATGCAAATATCCTTTTCTATTCTGATGGTTTTCTATTTGCTTTCATTGTTGTCTCTATAGCTGTACAGAAGCTATTCAGTTTAATTAAGTCCCATTGGTTTATTTTTGTTGTTAAAACTGCCACAGAAGTTTTCTTCATAAAGTCCCCAGGCCGATAACTTCAAGTGTTTTCCCCACATTTTCTTTGAGGATTTTTATCATTTCATGTCTTAGATTTAGATCTTTTATCCATCTTGAATCAATTTTAGTGAGTGGAGAAAGGTGCATGTCCAGTTTTAATCTTTTACATGTGGATATCCAGGCTCGGCACCTGTGGCTCAACAGGCTAAGGTGCCAGCCACGTACACCTGAGCTGGCGGGTTCAAATCCAGCCCCCGGGCCTGCCAAACAACAATGATGGCTGCAACCAAAAAAATGGCCGGGCGTTGTGGCGAGCGCCTGTAGTCCCAGCTACTTGGGAGGCGGAGGCAAGAGACTCGCTTGAGCCCAGGAATTGGAGGTTGCTGTGAGCTGTGACGCCACGGCATTCTACTCAGGGTGACAGCTTGAGGCTCTGTCTCAAAAAAAAAAAAAAATACATGTGGATATCCAGTTCTCCCAACACCATTCATTGAAGGGGGATTGTTTCCCCCAGTGAATGTTCTTGTTTGGTTTATCAAAGATTAGTTGGCTGTAAGATGTTAGCTTTATCTCACATTTTTCTTTTTGGTTCCAAATGTCTATCTCTCTTTTTGTGCCAATACCATACTGTTTGATCACTATGGCCTTGTAGTACAGCCTAAAGTCTGGTAGGCTGATGCCTCTGGCTTTGTATTTATTACTAAGAATTGCCTTAGCTATTTGGATTTTATTCTGGTTCCATACAAAACAAATGAAGAATTATTTTTTCCAAATCTTGAAACTATGGTGTTGGTATTTTAATGGGGATTTAATTGAAACTGTAGATTGCTTTGGGAAGTATAGACATTTTAACAGTGTTGATTCTTCCCTGCCATGAACATATTATGTTCTTCCATTTGTTAATATCTTTTGCTAGTTCTTTTCTTAGGGTTTCATAATTTTCTTTTTTTTTCCTTAATTTTCTTTATAGAGGTCCTACGCTTCTTTCTTTGAAGCTACTATGAAGAGAATTGTGTCCTTGATTAGCTTCTCATTTTGGATATTATTGGCATATACAAAAGCTACTGATTTGTGGACATTGATTTTATATCCTAAGACATTACTGTATTTTTTGATCACTTCCAGGAGTCTTGGGGTTGAATCTTTGGGGTTCCCTATATATAAGATCATATTGTCAGCCAAGAGGGAGATTTTGACCTCTGACCTCCTCTGCTCCTATTTGAATGCCCTTTATTTCCTTCTCTTCCCTGACTGTATTGGCTAGAACTTCCAGCACTATGTTGAATAGTAGTGGCAATAGAGGGCAACCTTCTCTGGTTCCAGTTCTAAGTGGAAAAGCATTCAGTTTTACTCCATTTGGTACAATATTAGCTGTGTGTTTGTCATAGATGGCTTCAATTAGATTCAGAAATGTGCCACCTATGCCTATATTTTTAAGTGTTCTGATTAGGAAAGGGTGTTGGATTTTATTAAATTCTTTTTCTGCATCTATTGAGAGGATCATATGGTCTTTGTTTTTGCTTCACCATTCATAATGGTGAATTATGTTTATAGACTTGCAAATGTTAAACCAGCTTGCACCCCTGGGATGAAACCAACTTGATTATGATGAATTATTTTTTTTAATGTGTAGCTGTTATCTATTGACTAGGATTTTATTGAGAATTTTTGCATTTATATTCATTAGAGAAGTTGGTCTGAAATTCTCCTTTTTAGTTGGGTTATTTCTTGGTTTTGGTATCAGGGTGATGTTTGCTTTGTAGAACATGTTAGGGAAGACTCCTTCCTTTTCAGTTTTTTGAAATAGTTTCTGCAGTATGGGTATAAGCTCTTCTTTGAAGGTTTGATAGAATTCTGGTGTGAAGCTTTTCCATCTGGTCCAGGGAATTTTTTTGTTGGAAGATTTTTTGTTGTTTCTTTGTTCTCAGTGCTTGAAATTGGTCTGTTCTGGAGATGTGTTTCTTACTGGCTAAGTCTAGGGAGAGGATCTGATTCCAATAAATAGAAAAATTCTGCAGTGTGGTCTTGCCAGTATTTTCTTCCTAGGGCCAAAGGTATAAAGGTCTCTTGGCCTCCTTGAGCCAGACTATTGCTGTGGCACACTTTGCAGGCCACAGATGGGTCACCCAGATCTCAGAAAAAATGAAAAAGAAAGAAAAAAGAAATAATAATAAAATAAGAATAGATAACAGAAATTAAAAGTAACTTTGAATCAAATAAAAGAGAGAGAGGGAAAAGGAGTGAAAAAAGAAAGAAGAAAGGCAAAAAGGAGGGGATATCTTAGCTGTTGCTGAAGTGATTTATGTGGAAGGGATGAGAAAGGTCAAATAGTATCCATCCAAAGAGAGAATGTAGTGGAGTGAAATAGGGACAAAGAATAAATGAGACTAAAATACTGTAACCAAACATACAGGAGCCCTTGCTCTTGATGAAAGTAAAAATGGAAGTTAAAAAAATAACCAAATTATCAAGAAAGCAAATACATCAAAACAAAATTAAAAGAAACTCTAATAACCTCAGCAACAAATAGAAGAAAAAAGAAAAAAATACTAACAAGGAAGAAAGAAAGAAAATAAAAAAGAAAAAATAATTATGTATACATATATAAAAGCATATATATATGCATATATATATATATATGTCAGAAGGCTCTACCTTTAATAGGAATATATTATGTTGCAATATACTTCCAGGACACTAGGTGGCGCTGTGGGTTTAGGGGACTAGGGAATGGACAACACAGCTGGTAACTTCTCTCTAGTTCCCACGCATAAACCTGTTTCCTAACGTAGTTGTCCACGGTGACGCCACTGGGTTGGTATCTTAAAGCTCTCCAGAATCCTTCAGAGGTAGGTCTCACTGTGCTCCCTGACAACAGTGGCCGTGTGGTGTGGAACTCTGTGAGCCTGCCACAAGTGGAGGTCTGATCCCAGCTAACAGCGGAACTAAGAAGGCTGTGTCTCCATAAGAGGCCCGCCCTCACAACCTTCCCACAATGGCCGCCCCTGGCTGCCAAGACCTTCCCAGTATAGTTGTCTTGAACGCCACCAAACTGATGGCGAATCCACTGCAACCAGTACTCCACTCTGGCTGCTATGCAGGTGGGGTGCACCCACTCTTCCAAGGTTTTGCTCAATGAGTAGCTTCTCCTGAGAACTGAGAACTGAAAACTGCGGAAAGGCTTCCTGCCGACTTTGACCTCTGCAGAGGTCCTGCTGGCTTGCGAAAACTTGCCAGTGTGTCAGATCTCCACCCCTCTGGTTCATGCACTGTATCCAGTACATCACCACCTTGCTGTGCACCCCTAGCCACAGCTCCAGGCAAGGTCTCTTAGGCCAGGCATGGTTTGGCTTTCTCCCCTTCCCAAGTTGTACTAAGAGAGCTCCACCAATGATCCTTCTCGTCTTCTATCTTGCTCCGTTCCCTCTTCTTTTCCTTTTTTACACTTAATAGCGTGTTTTATCTCTTAATCACTGTCCCAAGGGATTATATGTTTTGTTCATTTTTTCATGAATTGGCTTTTGGTATTTGAAGCTCTGCATGTTTGTTTTCTGTTTTATTAGCATTTCCTAACGTCTATTATGTTGGGGGACTTATTTTGCTCTTTGTAAATGTTAAGGTCATTTTTCTTTTACGAGATTATCCTCGTTTCTGACATATGCTCTTCAGGCTATACATTTGTCTCTAAGACCTAATTTAGCTGCATACCATGAGCCTAGTTAAGAGTTAATTATTATGGTTTAGTTCAAAACTTTTTACAATTTCCATTACCATTTATTCTTTGGCTATGGACTATTGAGAATAGTATTTCTTTTTTTATTTGTTTTTCTTTTTATTAAATCATAGCTGTGTACATTAATGCAGTCATGGGGTACAATGTGCTGGTTTTATATACATTTTGAAATATTTTCATTGAACTGGTCAACATTTTCTTAGTTATTGTGTTCAGACATTTAAGAATAGTATTTTTAAATTTTTAAATATATGAGGTTTGTTTTTTAGTAGTTTTTTTTTAATTAACTTCTGAGGGGGACAATATGGCAAACTAAAGCCTCTCACAGGCAGTGCTCTCAAGAGTGGGATAAAAAGTTTTAGATGGACGCCTACTTACCTTTAGATAGGCCTTCTTGGAGAGACAGAACATGGTGAATTTTTGGAGGAGCCCCTGAGGACATTAAATGTTGAGGAGGTGACTGGAGGATCCGATCTTCAAGATTGGAAGGTATCTGCAGGAGACAGTCACACACGGGAAAGAACAGGAAGAGGAACCCTACGTCTTCATGATTCATCTGTTGGCACCACAGTGAGGGGGCCCCACACTACCACAGACCTCTAGACTGATCCGGGAGTTGCTTTCAGTGAGATATTGCTTCAAAGAGCAGGCACAGCAGGGATCTGGTGGCTTCAGTTCCCAGGTTGCTGCAACTGACATCATTCTGAGATCTCATCTTAGGAGGAGGAGGTCTATACAGGGCTACGCTCTCAGTGCATTTGCCCCTCTCTGCTGGGACAGTCTTTCAGAGTAGGTAACAAAAGCTCCATATAGGGACCTCTCATTCTCATTATTAGAAGAGTTCCAAGCAAAACAGAATAGGGGAGCTGCAAGCCTATCTGCCCTGAGCTAACTGACAAAATAAGTTATAGATGAGAAGAAACCAGTAAAAGAACTCCGGCAACATGAACAAACAAGCTAGTTCAACGTCCCCAAGGGACCACAATGGATCTAAAGCAATAGACCTCAAGAAGAAGAAATTGTCAAAATGTCAGAAATAGAATTTAAGATATGGATGGTGAAGAAGATAATAGATATTGAAGAGAAAGTTGAAAACAATACACGGAAATACTCCAGGGCATCAGTAAAAAAATTAAAAGGTGCTAAAGAACTAGACAACATAAGAAAGAATATAACAGAACTTTAAAAGTGAAAGAGTTATTTCAGTAATTTCAAAATATAGCAGAAAGCTTCAACATAAGGCTAAACCAAGGAGAAGATAGAATCTTAGATCTTAAAGATGAGGCTCTCAAACTAACCCAGTTAGTCAAAGATGTGCAAAAAGGAGTAAAAATTTAATATTTTAATGAAAATGAATATATAGGGAGCTCCAACAACTTAATAAGAAAGATAAAATAATCTGATTAAAAATGGGCAAAATATATGAATAGACATTTCTCAAAAGAAGATATACAAATGGCTAACAGGTATGTTAAAAAATGCTCAACATCATTAGTCACTAGAGAAATGTAAATCAAAACCATAATGAGATATCTTAACATGCAAGTTTTAGGCTTTTACCAATAAGTCAGGTAATAGTGTATGCTAGTGATGATGTAGAGAAAAGGAAACACTGGTACACTGTTGGTGCTAATGTAAATTAGTGGAACCACCATGGAGAACACTACGGAGATTCCCAAAAAACTAAAACTGGAACTCCCATATGACCTAGCAATCCCACCCCTGGGTATATATGTATCCAAAGGAGGGGAATTCAGTCTATTGAAAAGGTATCTTCGTTCCCATGTTTATTGCAGCACTATTCACAATAGTGCTGGTTTGGAATCAACCTAAGTGTCCATCAACAGATGAATGGGTAAGTAAATTATAGTATATATACACAAGGAAATATTATATAGCCACAAAAATAATGAAACCCTGTCATTTGTAGCAACAACAGATGGAACTGGATAACACGATGTTAGTGAAACTAGCTAAATGCAGAAGATAAATCCCTCATGGTCTCAATCATGTGTGGGAGCTAAACATTGAAAACAATTGACTCATGGAGTCAGAGAGTCAAATGGTGGTGAGGGGGTAGGGGATGAAGGAATAAAGTGGGCATGGTTAATGGGCACAAAAATAGTTAGTTAGATATAATGAATAATATTCATAAAACAAAAAAGTGATTATAATCAATAATTAAAAAGAGTATATTTTAAAATAACTAAGAGTGGAATTGGAATGTTCCTAACACAAAGAAATTATAAATGCCTGAGGTGATGGATACTCCAATTACCCTGATTTGATTAATTCACATTGTATGTCTGTATCAAAACATTATACATGCCCTATAAAGACATACAATTATTATATTCTTTCTTATAATAACTAAAATAAAAGTTAAGAAAATATCTCTTTTTCATATGATCCTAATGTTACATAGCAAACCAGGCAATTTCTTACTTCCGTTGCTATGCAAATCTAGCTAATTAATTCTACTGCATCTTTTTTGGCTTCTTGGATGAATGAATCTTTATTGTGACTGACTCAAATACTTGGGTCACTAATGTTTAGACTATTTACGATGTCTAATTACATGAGATCGGCATTTCTCTCTTTGGTATGAGATGTTAGGATGAGGTTGAATAGACCTAGGTGATTTAGGGCATAGTTGGACATGTGCCCTCACTTACAGTAAATCAATCTTTTCCAATCAATCACATACCAAAAAAATGCCTCTGACCTTCTTAGCAGCAGAAAGCATGAGAAGTAAGCTTGTTATTTATGGATGAGTGGGAAATGAGGCTGGATATTTATACAGCTAAATAACACATCTGCATTTAAAATGCTTTTTCTTGGGCAAAGAAAGCATTAAGCTTGTGGATCTGTGATACGTGTGTACACACATGTCAATCCTCTCCTCCAGGTTGTGTTCTTTGCTTGTTAAGTTCCTGACCCAACAGGTAGCAGACAGGCAAGAAAGCCTAGACCAAGATGAAAGGTTAGTGATCTAGTTTGACTTTCACTTTGAAATCTGACCATATTTCATATTCTTTTCTATTTTTCAAGTTATCGTGTAGGTATAACTAAGCTATTTCCCAAGCAAACATATGGCCCCTACTCAAGGATTTCTTTGCTAGTGATTTTCTTGTTACCTAGTTATGATTTCTCAGTTTGAAGAAATTGGAAGACAAGACTTCTTCCAAAAGGAAAACTTAATTTTTTTAATAGTTTTATTGAATCATAATTCTGTACATTGGTGCAATCATAGGGCATGATTCATATACATTCAGAAATGTTTTCATCATACTGTTACAGATAGCCTTCATGGCATTTTCTTGATCACTATATAAAGACA
>CAUYON010142135.1:0-28496 GCA_963573935.1 Arctocebus calabarensis
CAATGACGGCTGCAACCAAAAAAAAAAAAAAAAATGGCCGGGCGTTGTGGCGGGCACCTGTGGTCCCAGCGACTTGGGAGGCAGAGGCAAGAGACTCGCTTGAGCCCAGGAATTGGAGGTTGCTGTGAGCTGTGATGCCATAGCGCTCTATCCAGGGTGACAGCTTGAGGCTCTGTCTCAAAAAAAAAAAAAAAATGGATAGCCCAACACACAAGTGATCAATAAGGACAGAGAAGACATGAACAACATTATAGACCAAATGTTAGTATTCTAACAGACCTACAGAATACTCTATCACAGCAGAATGAAAACAGTATTCTCAAGTGCACATACAACACTGTAATGGATAGATCATATGTCCCAACACAAGTCTTAACAAATTTAGGAATAATGAAATTATCTTTTCTGATCATAATGAAATGAAACTTGAAATCAACAGAAGGAAAACAAGAAAAGTCACAAATATGTGGAAATTAAAGAACATTTTTTTTGGAGATAGAGTCTCAAGCTATTGCCCTGGGTAGAGTACTGTAGCATCACAGCTCACAGAAATCTCAAACTTTTGGCTTCAAGTGATTCTCTTGCCTCAGCCTCCCAAGTAGCTGGGACTACCGGTGCCCCATACAACGCCCGGCTATTTTTGTTGTTGCAGTTGACGTTGTTTTTTTAACTGATCCAGGCCGGAATCAAACCTGCGAACCTCGATGTATGTGGCCAGTGCCCTACCCACTGACCTATGGGTGCTGCCCAAGAACACATTCTTTTAAAAAAACTAATGGGTCATAGAGGAAGCTATAAAGGAAATTACAAAATACCTTGAAATAAATGAAAATGAAAATACAACATACCAAAACTTAAGCAGTGAAAGCAGTGGTAAAAAGGAAGTGGTCAGAAGTAAGTATATCTCTTTAAAAACAAAGATTTCAAATCAATAACCTAACTTTATGCCTCAAATAACTAAAAAATGAAAAATAAACCAAACCCAAAGTTAGCAGGAGGAGAAATGATGAAGATTAGGGCAACAATAAATAAAATAGACAACCAGAAAAACAGAGGGAAAAAAATCAACAAAACTATGAATTGGTCTTTAAAAGATCAACAAAATTGAGCGGTGCCTGTGGCTCAGTAAGTAGGGCACCGGCCCCATATACCAAGGGTGGTGGGTTCAAACCAGCCCCAGTCAAACTGCAACAACAACAAAAAGATAACTGGGCATTACGGCAGGCACCTGTTCAACATAACTAATCATTAGACAAATGTAAATCAAAACAGGATATCACCCGGGATGGCCAATATCGAAAGAATAGAAAATAGGGGTTGACAAGGATGCAGAGAAACTAGAACCCCTGAGCACTGTTGGCATGAAGGAAAATTGCACAGGGTTTCTGAAAACTAGTATGAGATCTTTCTCAAATATCTAAAAGCAAAATAGAATTAGCATACAACCCAATAATCCCTTTTCTGCGTATATATACAAAGTAATTGAAAACAGGATTTTTAAGAAATATTTGTACAACCCCATTCATGCCAGCGTTATTATTTTTATTAAAAATGGCCAAAAAAGGATAGCAACCCAAATGTTTTCTGACAGATGAAAGATAAAAAGTTCTTGGCTCGGCGCCTGTGGCTCAATGGGCTAAGGCGCCAGCCACATACACCTGAGCTGGCAGGTTCGAATCCAGCCTGGGCTCACCAAACAACAATGACGGCTGCAACCAAAAAAAAAAAAAAAAAAAAAAAAAAAATGGCCAGGCGTTGTGGCAGGCGCCTGTAGTCCCAGCTACTTGAGAGGTGGAGGCAGGAGACTCGCTTGAGCCCAGGAATTGGAGGTTGCTGTGAGCTGTGATGCTCTGTCTCAAAAAAAAACAAGAAAGATAAAAAGTTCTAGAGAACTGTTATCTGTTAACTGTATTATCTGTTATACATAATGTGAATATACTGAATGCTACTTAACTGTACACTTAAAAATGTTTAATAAGGCAAATGTCATGTTCTCACAATTAAAAATCTATAATTTAGACTCAATCCAAACTTTAACTGGGAATCCATTCAGTGACTTATTTTCACTGATACAGGATAAGTATAAGAAATACATTGACAATTATTTTGTAAAGGGGAATTAGAAAGGATAAAAAATAGTATTAACAATCATCAGTCAGTATAATAGATTAGGTTATAAATGTGGTCTTAGTAGCAAACTGCCTGTGAGGGTTTTCTGTTCTTTTAGAAATTAAAACAGGAAACGTTGTAAGACAAACCTGAAAAGCAGAGTGTGTTTTAGCTGGTTAATAGAGGACCACAGAGCAAATCTAAACAAAAGAAAAGCATTTAAAGCTGTATTGGTTGGTTGGTTATTTTGATAAGGGGGAGCACTAAACTGTTAAACATTCTATATCCCCGTTTTTAAAACCTAGTAAGAAAAAAGTGTAAAATTATAGTGGACATCAGAATTAAAGGGCAAAGAGATCAGACAAAAATAAAGAAATTTAAGGGGCTCAGTGCCTGTAGCTCAGTGGTTAGGGAGCCAACCATATACACTAGGGTGAGTGGATTTAAACTGGACCCAGGCCTGCTAAACAATGACAACTATAAAACAATAGCCAGGCATTGTGACTTGGGAGACTGAAGCAAGAGAATTGCTTAAGCCTAAACGTTTTAGGTTGCTGTGAGTTGAGATGCCACAGTGCTCTACTGAGGGTGACACAGTGAGACTCTGTCTCAAAATAAATAAATAAATACATACATACATACATAAAATAAATAGTTATAAGAAAGTGTGATAACTGACCATGAAAATGGTTATACATAATCAAGTATATTTAAAACAATCAGCAGGACTCCATTCCATCTACTTTTGTAGGAATTAATAAATGAAAGAAAATTCTTAGTATTTCTAAAAATCTGATAAGACAAGAGAAAAATATTAATAGTAATGGACAAAAAGACAGCCTTAAGCACAAGCTAATAAAGAAAGGCACAAAATTTGAAGGAGTCAAGACAACTTTAGCATTTTTCTGCAAGCAACACACATTCTAACTGATCAAATTAATCATTTCCAATCTTTATTAATTATGTATAGTATTTCTTCCTTGTTTCAATAGTACTTCTAGTTCTGCAAAATGGTAACTCTTCAAAAACTGTAATACTTGCATCTTTATTCCTTAGACTATCTGCCTAGTAGGCAAGAATTGGAAAGTAGTTTTCGTAACAAATCTGACATGCGCTAAAACTGAAAAATAAATGATGGGCTGGACATTACTTAGTTCAGATGCAGGAATGAAAGGGAATATAACTAATTACAAATTCATACTGTATAAAACAAGTGGAAAAATTTCAAAGACAAATGTTTAGTTCAGACATAGCAACAATGAATTTTTTTTTTTTTTTTTTTTTTGGAGACAAGTGTTTCACTATGTTTTCCTCAGCACAGTGCTATAGCATCACAGCTCACAGCACATTCCAACTCTCGGGCATAAACAATTCTCTTGCCTTAGCCTCCCAAGTAGCTGGGACTATGGGTACCAACCACAACACCTGACTATTTTTTTGTTGCAGTTGTCATTGTTTAACTGGCCTCAGCCGGGCTCCAACCCAAAGCCTCGGTATATGTGGCTGGCACCATAACCACTGTGCTACAGGTGCCCAGCCCAAAAATAAGTTTTTTAAACTAAAGGTTTAGATCCATATTCTAACATAAAAAATACAACAGCTCAGCTTTTCATTATAACAAAGCAACTAAGAAAACTAAGAAACTAAAACTAAGAAAATGGAGTTTAGAAATAAGACAATTAATTACACCACTTAAAAAGACTAATAAAAAAAAATCTTTGCATCTGACCAAATAAAAGTTTCATGAGATTAGTCTTACAGAACAAAAACAAAAAGCCTGCTCAAGAAAAGAGTCAAAGCTTAAAAAGTTAAGTAAAAAAATATAGAGCTAGAGAACACATTAGTAAAGCTAAAAACCACAGCAAAGTAACATGGGGGCAGGGGAGTCCATTCCATTCATGATGACAAAACAGTTGCATATCTAGACTATGGTCGGTGCTAAAATAAATCTATACACATGATCAGATTGCACAGAACTACACACACACACACACACACACACACGCAATGAATTAATTTTAGAAACTGGTTAAAACTGATAAGGTTTATAAACTACTTAACAAATTTGTATCAAGTTATTGGTTTTGACATTGTGCTACTGTGATAAGCAATTTTACCATTGAGAGAAGCTAGGTACAGAGTTAATAGGATTATGTCTGTGTAGTACTGTTGCCACTCCCTGTGAATATTTTAACTAAAATTTCTTCTAAAAAGTCAAATAAAGAACATATGAAAATGTATCAATACAGAAAAATCTCTAAGAATAATGATGACTATTGAAATTATTATGGTTATGGGCAATTAGTATGTGCCAGATAATGGAGGTAAAAAAGACAAAGAAATGTGACTTCTCCAAATGGGGAAAAAAAAAATCAAGAAGAAAAGTAAAGAAATTCAATTAAAAACTATAATGCAATATTATAAGTGCTATGTTAAAAAAATCAATGAATGATAAAGGAAATAATAGAGGAATAACAAATAAATAACAAAAAACAAAGGCAATTTATTAAGAGAAGATAAGTTATGCTGTAATGTTTGGCTTAATTCTATACTAAAAAACATTTGCAGCATCAAAGGGAATAAAGTGACTTAATCTATTCTCTGTATATTACAATTTGAGCATAATAGAGGACTGACAATACAAGGAAGAAAGAAGGGTGAGAGCAGGAATACTGTCTTGGGGAAAAGAAGAGACTGGACTAGGAAACTGGCCAAAAGACAAATCCCCAAAACATAATTTTAAAGATGGATAGAAAGTACAGGTTAAGAATACCAAAACCTAAAATAATTTATATAAATGTTACTATACAAAACTAGTAAGTGAAGATTAGGAAAGCATTAACTAGTTCTACAGCTGTAACTCCAGAAATAACACACAGGAGTACATACAAGTATGAAAACAAATTTAAGACTTATAATAAAGAAAGTTTCCTTTTAATCTAGCATTTCCTAAGATTACCACATAGAGCTAAATATTTGTTATGCAAGAATAGAAATTCTTACTTCTTGTCTTTTCTTAAGATCTTCTTTGGCTGCTCCAAACCGTTTGGTTAACCTGGCTATCTTGGCCTAAGGGGAGAAAAAATGGAAATCAAGTGGCATTACAGTGTTAATAAAGAACGCAGCATATTTAAGAGACTCAAGATTCTCAGAAGTAAGAGTAAAGAAAATAAGGTAGGTAGACAGATTATAAAACATATACTTGGAAAATGCAGAAAATCTTAATGAAAACTGAAGTAACCCCTGAACTTAACACCCAGATATAAATACTCTTAAATAGAAGATTAGTGTGTTTCCTCCCATAACTTGTGGATCTTATTCAGATACCAGTACATTTCTGAGCATGCATTTTGTGCTATTTTTTAGCATTTTCCTCACCAAAATTATAAAATGGACATTATCTGTAAATCATAAAAGTTCTCTTGCCAATACTACAGATTTAGATACAGGGTTTACTAATTTGTGACATTTTCAATAGCAGCGCAGAGGCATGATGATATATTGTTTTTTCAAACATTTAATTTCATATTCTGCTAATCTTTTAACTGTCTGATAAAAATGTAAAATTGTGGCTCGGCGCCTGTGGCTCAACGGGCTAAGGTGCCAGCCATGTACACCTGAGCTGGTGGGTTCGAATCCAGCCTGAGCCCGCCAAACAACAATGACAGCTGCAACCAAAAAATGGCCGGGCGTTGTGGTGGGTGCCTGTAGTCCCAGCTACTTGGGAGGCAGAGGCAGGAGACTCGCTTGAGCCCAGGAATTGGAGATTGCTGTGAGCTGTGATGCCATGGCCCTCTATCCAGGGTGACAGTTTGAGGCTCTGTCTCAAAAATAAATAAATAAATAAAATAAAGTAAACAAAAAAAAATGTAAAATTGTTAGTGTCAATATTTGTCACTGAAATTATTAATCATTTGTACTGCTTTTATAAACTGATCACATTTTCCCTAAATATATATTCAAGGGAAATCTGAAAATAAAAAAGTAAAATAAAAAGAAAAAAAGAATGATCACATCATTACATGAATATCTGCTTGTATTTCCTCTCAGTCTTTTACTAAGGTATAGATGTGATATTCAATTATTTCAGTTGTTGTTACTGTAGACCATTTTAAATTAAACATGTTATCAGGAATATCAAAGTAATTGAGTGTGTTCGTAAGGCCTGACTGAAGAGAAACTCTGCCAGAGAATTTCTATTACCCAAAAAAGGATATTCATTTCACAAAAATGGTATCATTCACTTCTAAAGTTTCTTTCTCAAAGTAGTCACTTGTAAAGGAGATCTCAAATCTTACAACAGTATATGTAAGTTCAATAACATGACCTAGGCCTGATTAGTCACCTGTAACTTCCAAAGATGAAGATTTTCCTCAGGAATTAATTATGTATGGATAACATTAAGGGCCAAGGACACATAGCATAATTTTACATACCAAATATCGGTTTTACCTTTCAGTGGTGACTAAAATATTTCAAATAATTTTTTCAAAGTATATAGAAAGGCATTTTCTATGCCCCAACTTACGTAAGAATGTCTTTCTTCTTTTCTTTATCAGATTATCTACATGAGTATCTACAAATTGTACAGTATGTAGAGTATTACTATTATTGTAATATAAATTGAAAACTAAAAAAAATTCTGTATTAATATGTTATATATATGCAAAATGGTCTACAAGCATATATTCCAAAGTTAAAATTGATTATATCCAGATGTCAAGACTACCAAGAAGTGGGAGAGAAGGTAAACAGAAGGACTTTGTTTTTATGACATGTACATTTCTAGTATTCAAAAATTGTTTTTAATTGTCATATAAAAAATTAAGCCAGTAACAAAAAAAACTCTTAAAGTATGGGCACTAACTTACTGTCTTCTGACATTTAACATTATAAAAAAGAAATCAAAAAAGAACAACCTTTTTGTTTTTATTTTTACATAGAAAATTATACAATGTTTATTATTATAATTCAAAATAGCTGCCATCTTGTGTCTAAGAGTAGGTCTCTATTTTGGCAAGCATTCTGTGAGACTTCTTTCTTTTCTTTTTTGAGACACTGTGTCTCTCTGTTGCACAGGCTAGAGTGCCAAGGTATCAGCCTAACTCAAAGCAACCTCAAACTCCAGGGTTCAAGTCATCTTCCTGTCTCAGCCTCCCGAGTATCTGGGACTATAGGCATCCACCACGACAATGAGCTAATTTTTCTATTTTTAGTAGAGACAGGGTCACTCTTGCTTAGGCTGGTCTCAAACTCTTGAGCTCAAGTGATCCCCTCCCATCTTGGCCTCTCGGGGTGTTATCACTACAGGCATGAGCCGTTGTGCCTGGTCTCTGTGAGACTTTTTAAAATACATAAACATATCTTTTCTTAAATTCAGAAAAGTAATATTCTATTTTGTCATTGATTACTATTTCTGTTTCATCTGTTCTTGGTTTTTTCCTTAGGTATACATACAATTTCTTGTATAATGGGACAATGGTAGCTGTTTAAATATAAGTCACATGAATTGTTGGCAGTCAGACACATTGGGCCTTTTTTAACAAACAAGACAAACCGAACATTTCTTTGCATGTGTCCTGAGAAATCTCCTGGGAAATAACTGCCTAAAAAAGTCAATCTTGCATCAAATTTGGCATAATAAAATATCAGTACCCCAACAAGTAAGTGAATAAATAGACATATGGTATTTATTATTCAAAACTATCTTCTGTAGTCCACTGTGATAGATTTACTTCATTGGTAGGCAGAAAAAGGAAAGAGACTGAAGGAAAAAGTGTAATAGGTATTCTCAGTTAAAACTACTTAAGGTTTGGGGCCGGCAGCACAGTGGTTACAGTGCCAGCCACATACACCAAAGTTGGCAGGGTTGAACCCAGCCGGAACCAGCTAAAACAACAATGACAACTGCAACAAAAAATAGCTGGGGGTTCTGGTGGGCTCCTGTAATCCCAGCTACTTGGGAGGCTGAGGCAAGAGAATCCCTTAAGCCCAAAAGGTTGAGGTTGCTGTGAACTGTGATGCCACCGCACTCTACAGAGGGCAACATAGTAGGACTCTGTCTCAAAAAAAAACTAAAGTAAAATTGCATTTTCTAAGGCATAAGCAATGCAATATTGTGTTCTAAGGTATATTCATAGCTTTCTTATTTTCATAAAAAATCCAGTTGAAATTGTTAAGTATTCAGAATCTGTACTGTATAGTGATTTGAAAAGATTCTATCTAGGAACATGGTATATCACTGCTGACTTATGCTTTCTTGTATTTTTCTTTTTTTCTTATGTTTTCTTATATTTTTCTTTTCTTCTTCATAAGGGTCTTGAAAATTTCTTTTTACGTTTAGTCTTAAGTACCGACTTGCTTTCAAATAACTACTATATGAGAAATCTTTTTTTCATTATATTTTCTTTTTTGTATTATCAGTGTCTGGAACTGCCATTTGTTCCATTTTTTGCCGTATTCTGAGAGTAAAGATGACAAACCCTCCACTCTCTTTTTTTTTTTTTTTTTGGAGACCCTTAAGCTGTCACCCTGGATAGAGTGCCGGGGCATCACAGCTCACAGCAACCTCCAATTCCTGGGCTCAAGTGAGTCTCCTGCCTCCGCCTCCCAAGTAGCTGGGACTACAGGTGCCCGCCACAACATCCGGCCATTTTTTGGTTGCAGCTACCATTGTTGTTTGGCAGGTCCGGGCTGGATTCCAACCCGCCAGCTCAGGTGTCCGTGGCTGGTGCCTTAGCACATTGAGTCACAGGTGCCGGGCCTTCATTATATTTTCTAACTGGTGATTGTTGACATAGGAAAGCTACTAGAGTATGTTGTTCTTATCTAAAGCAGTTGGTAAATTTCCTTCCTCTTTCAGCAGTTTGCCAAGATAATTCTATTGGGTTCACATTTACCAATCATTACTCATTTCTTTTCTTATCTTGTTGTATTACCTAAGACTGCCACCAATACTCTAAACAACAGCATTTATTAATAACATGGTCTAATTCTCAACTTTCAAGATTTCCCTAAATTCTCTACCAAAACTTTGTGGGCCCAAGGACTTCTTCAGAAATAAATCTCTGAGCATAGTCTTAATAGTTACTCTAAATTTTACATTTTCTATCTGCTTTTTAGATAAAATAGATTTTAATGGTATAGGTTTAACTTTAAAATGTTCTTAAAGAATCTCCTCTGAGGCTGGGAATGGTAGTTCATGCCTATAATTTTAGCACCCTGGGAAGTCAAGGCAGATGGCCTTGAGCTCTGAAGCTTGAGTTCAGTAGTTGGAGACTAGCCTTAGCAAGAGCAAAACCTCATCTCTAAAAAAAGCCAGGCATGTGGCAGGAGCCTGTAGTCCTAACTACTCGGAAGGGTGAGGCAAGGGATAACTTCAGCCCAGGAGTTTGAAATTGCTGTGAGCTATGACACCATGGCATTCTACTGAGGGCTACAAAGTGAGACTCTAAAAGAAAACAAAAAAAATCTTCTCTGGATTTTTACTTGTTTTTCCAATCCTTGTATAGCTTATCTATACTTAACACTTGTTGTTTTTAAGTGAAAGATTTATCAAAGCAACTGAACAATTTGTCTCAAAAGTATTCAACTAAAAGTTTGTCCCTGGATATTTGTACTAAAACATGTTCAACAAAAGTCAAAGTACATTAGTTTATAAAAAACTGTCCTGATATATGCAATAAAAGAGAAGTGAAAGCATTATTTCCAAATTGATCATGCCATATAAATTCAGACAAAAATGTGTAAGTCTAATATATCACATTGAACTCATCTCATGGACTTGCACTTTTGCTTTACATTTATTTGTTCCCATAGAACTGGATATGCTAAATATTATTATATACAGCCCATGAATCAAACTGAATGATAGAATCAAGCTGAACTACAAGTTGCAAAACAGGTGGCAAGGTCTGGGCAGAATAGTCGCCAACAATTTCCAAATAACCAATAGCTGGACAGTGGTTAGTAACCATAACACTGAGCCCATATTTCCCTATTCAGAGCATTAGCATAATGATAATTTGCAAGTAATGACCTGCACCACCAAGCTTAAATAAACACAGCTCATAGACACGCTTGAATGCTTAGCAAGAGAAATTGTAAATACTGATTTACAACATGCACAGTAATTACAGTAAAAACAGTAGCTGCTTTCTCTATGACTTCCATAGATCAGAAGCATAGAACATAAAGCCACATGTTAAGGAAAACTTGTATTTTTCAAAAAATGTTCTGCTTTGTAAGGAGCCCCATGAGGAGTGTGAACCCATTTCTACAAACCTCTGTCTCTGCACTGGCATTGTGCCATCCACTGAAAGAGTTGGTGACATTTAAGAACTTTTTTTTTTTTGAAATAGAGCCTCAAGCTGTCACCCTGGGTAGAGCGCTGTGGCATCACAGCTCACAGCAATCTCCAACTCCTGGGCTCAAGTGATTCTCCTGCCTCAGCCTCCCAAGTAGCTGGGACTACAGGTGCCCGCCACAACGCCTGGCTATTTTTTGGTTGCAGCCGTCATTGTTGTTTGGAGGGCCCAAGCTGGATTTGAACCCGCCAGCTCAGGTGTATGTGGTTGGTGCCCCAGCCGCTTGAGCCACAGGTGCCGACTGACATTTAAGAGCCATGAGTGCAAAACAGATTGCTTCAAGGAAGGAAACAAGGAAACCTTAATAAATGCCTGACCTAAACCTCTCCTTACCCCATCACCTCAAATTATTGGGGCTGCACCTTTAAAGTACAAGCTTGGGTACCTGGAAGAGAATCTTAAGTCCCTGATCAATGGAAAGTGATATGACATTCAAATTCTAGAGTTCTACACACTGGGGTTCAAATTCTAATTTTCCCACTTAATGTAAACCAAAAGCTGAGAGATTCAAAATGCTGACAGTAATAGCTGAGTGTTTCTTGAAATAAACTATTCATTGAGGAGAGGTAAAATAAAAATCTTCTCAAAAATAAAGTTACTTAAAAAAATTAAATAAAATTTAAATTTCACCCATGGAGTTGATCACAACTCAGGAAATGATCTGCCGGACCATCAGGACACACAGGGACAAACTGTTTAAAGACTTTGACCTACAGGGACAAATTGTTCAATCGATCTGATTTATCTACCTTTAGTCTTTTCACAAAATAATAAGCTTTGGCCTTATTGATCAATCCTCAAAAAGGGTTTTGTTTTTTGCTACTCTCATTAACTTCTTCCTTATGCATGGGGGTTAAGTTTGTTATTGCTGTTTTACCCTAGAATATGAGATGAACACATACTATTACTCTACCTTTTCTGTTGGTGAGTAATGAATTTAAGATTATAAAGTTTACTTTGAATATTGCTTTAGCTTTAACCCATAGGTTTTGATATGCTATTCTTTAGTCTAAAATTTCATACAGGTATAATTAAAGAGTTGAGAATTTTCATTTTATTTCTGGTTTGGAATTATCTGAAAGTATGTTTTAGGGAGAGTCATGGCCTGGGAGAGATAGAAAAGCTATTTGTCAGTAATGGTACTACATAGTTGATATAGAATGCGCAAAAAATGACAACTATTAGCATTTTAGAACTTCTATAGAAGTTACTACAGTTCAAATCTTACAATGCAACAGAGACACATTCTTCTGCTTATGTAATGAAAATCATAAAAATAACTTGGAATTCACCTACAATTTGACATCTCTGAAAAAGTTAAAATATATAAAATTTTCACTAATCAGAAAACAATCAATCCCTAAATTATATAGAAAGTTATTATACAGGGTGGGCCATAAAGTTCGTTGTGGAAGTAAGTGATACAGTCTTTAAATGGTGGAGAACTTGAAAGTAATAATTATCAAAAAATATTATAACAGAGTAACTGATGACATCATGGAAAGAAGGTTGAGTAGGGAACTCTAGGAGTCCCTTCCCAAGAGGAGCTAACGGGCAGGCCAACATTGTCAGAATCAACTTTTGCACAACTCTGGAATCTAGTCAAAACTTATCACACCTAATGGAAGCCTTAGAGAAGAATGAAATTGCTGCTGTGTGATAGGACTTTTTCAAGGACCAACACAAAGGCTGGCCTAAATTTCATCATAGCTTTTCCCCCCAAATATTTCAAAGGCACAGATATTGACTACAGCAGCCTGTAGGGCAAAAATGGAGAAAAACAATAAACAGAAAAGCCTGGTATGGAAAAAACTTGAGAAAGAAGAGACAGGGCGGGGGGGACAGGGGCTGGTAAAATTCTTTCACAAATAGGAAATGCCTGTAACCAGAGTAGGATGCAGAACAAAGAAAAGGCCTGAAAAAACCTTCTGGCTGACCTTCAGATTCAAGGGAGGTTGGATAAGGCAAGTTATAAATGGCCTGGCTAAGCCTTGAAGGAGCACCCCAACACAACCAATCAATAAAGAATGGAGTAGCCAGCACAGTGGCTCACGCCTATAATCCTAGCACTCTGGGAGGCGGAGGCAGGTGGATAGCCTGAGCTCACAGGTTCGAAAGCAGCCTGAGCCAAAGCAAAACCTCATCTCTAAAAATAGCCAGGCATTATGGCAGGTGCCTATAGTCCTAGCTACTTGGGAGGCTGAGGCAAGAGAATTGCTTGAGGCCAAGAGCTAGAGGTTGTTGTGAGCTGTGACACCACAGCACTCTACTGAGGGCAACAAAGTAAGATTCTGTCTCAAAAAAAAAAAAAAAAAAAGAAAAGAAACAAAGAATGGAAGACCATGTTTTTCTTTTGACTCCAGGCATTTGTGTGTTTACTGTCAAAACACCAGCTGACTGCTATCTATGCTAATGAAACACAGACTTCAGTGGACACACATAACAAAGAATATACATACTTTGACAAATATTACAAAAGCTAGTTTGGGGGGGGAGTTAAAAAGTTAGACACGTCATTAAGCAAACAACAGCCCTCAATAAGCAACAAAAATAAACCCCAAAAACTCTGATTTCCAAAGTTGCCATATTATAATACAGGTTGAATATCCTTTATCTGAAATGCTTGGGACCAGAAGTGAATACAGCATTTTGGATATTTTCACATTTTGCAATATTTGCATTACGCTTACTGGTTGACTATCTCCAGTTTAAAAATCCAAAATCAGAAATGCTCCAGTGAGCACTTCCTTTCCACATCATATCAGTGCTCAAAAAGTTTCAGATTTTAGAGCCCTTTAGATTTCAGATTAAAGATTCTCAACCTAGTCTTCCAAATGTCCAGTTTTTAACAAACGAAAACATAAGGAAGCATGCAAATAAATGACAATGTGGCTCAATTCACAAGAGGAAAAAAAAAAAAAAGAATCAAAATTACCACTTACTAAAGACTTACTAAACAAAATGACTTTTTTTTCAAAGACAGAGTCGCACTTTATCAACCTCCATAGAGTGCTGTGGCCTCACAGCTCACAGCAACCTCCAACTCCTGGGTTTAGGCAATTCTCTTATCTCAGCCTCCCAAGTAGCTGGGACTACAGGCGCAGATACAATACCCAGCTAATACTTTTGTTACAGTTTGGCCAGGCTGGGTTTGAACCCGCCACCCTCGGTATATGAGGCCGGCACCATAACCACTGAGCGACAGGCACCGCCCACAAACTGACTATTTTAGCTAAAGGAAGCTATAGCTGGGTGCAGTGGCTCACACCTGTAATCCTAGTACTCTGGGAGGCTAAGGGGCTTGAGTCACCAGTTGCAGACCAGCCTGAGCAAGAGCAAAACCCCTGTCTCTAAAAATAGCCACGTGCTGTGGCAGGAACCTGTAGTCCCAGCTATTTGGGAGGCTGAGACAACAGGGTTGCTTGAGCTCAAGAGTTTGAGGTTGCTGTGAGCTACGGAACTCTACCAAGGGTGACAAAGTGAATCTCTGTCTCAAAAAAAAAAAAAAAAAAAAAATACGGAAAGTTATGGAATTTATAAAAAATTAAAAAAATGAAGTCTCACCAATAGAGAATGTGACTAGTAAGAAGACAGAATTACATAAGGAAAACAATTAAAAATTCTAGAACTGAAAAGTACAGTCACAAATTCACTAGCAGGGCCCAATGATAGATCTGAGTAGGACAGAGCTATTAAGGAACAGAGTTTTATATGCTATTGAAAATAAGTAGATTATTGATTCAAACCTAATTGCTATAAAGTTAAGATGTTAGATGTAAGAAGGAAATCAAAATGATACTCTAGGAAAAAAAAAATCAAACACAAAAATGAACAGGAGGAGAAATTGAGGAACAAAAAGGTATAAGACACATAGAAAAAAAAAATAAATGGCAGAAGTCTTTCTTTACCAATACCTTCTTTAAATGTAAATAGATTAAACACCCCAGTTAAAAGGCAGAGATTATCTATAACACTTCATGAGAACTTTAAACTTTTGAGCATCAAGAGACATTATTGGCCAGGTACAGTGGCTCAAGTCTGTAATCCTAGCACTCTGGGAGGCTAAGGCAGGAGCATCCCTTGAGCTCAGGCATTGGAGACTACCTGAGCAACAGTGACACTCTCATCTTTATTAAAAATAGAAAAATTAATTAGGTGTTCTGGTGGACACCTGTAGTTCTAGTTACTCAGGAGGCAGGAGGATTGCTTAAGCCCAGGAGTTTGAGGTGCTGTGAGCTAGGCTGATGCTATAGAACTCTAGCCTGGGCAATAGAGTAAGACTCTACCAAAAAAAAAAAAAAAAAGACATTATTAAGAAACTGTAGACAACACATCACTGAGATAAAGAAAAAATAAATAGACATCTGTACCAGAATGTTCATTGCAGACCAATTCATAATTGCTAAGTCATGGAAGAAACCCAAGTGGCCATCGATCCATGAATGGATTAATAAATTGAGGTACATGTATACCATGGACTATTACACAGCCTTAAAGAAAGATGGAGACTTTATCTCTTTCATGTTTACATGGATGAAGCTGGAACATATTCTTCTTAGCAAAATATCTCAAGAATGGGAAAAAATTTTCCAATGTACTCCGCCCTACTATGAAGCTAATTTATAGCTTTCATATGAAAGGTATAACCCAACTATAGCACAAGAATATGGGAAAAGGGCAAGGGTAGGGAGGGGAGGGCGGAGGTTGGGGTGGAGGCAGGGTAAATGGTAGGGCCACACCTACGGTGCATCTTAGAAGGGTACAGGCGAATCTTACTAAATGCAGAATACAAATGTCTTATAATAACAGAGAAAATGCCAGGAAGGCTATGTTAATCAGTTTGATGAAAATAGTTCAGATTGTATATGAAACCAGAACATTGTACCCCTTGATTGCACTATTGTACACAGCTATGATTTAATAATAAAGATAATAAAAAATAAATAAATAAATAAAATTTTTAAAAAGAAATTGTAAACAATTTACAGAATGGGAGAAAATATTTGAAATTTTGTATCTGATAAGAGTTTAACATCCAGAATATACAAAGAACCCTTACAACTTAACATCATAAAGGCAAAAAGTCTAAATTAAAAATCAGCAAAATAATTTAATAGAAGTTTCTCTAAAAAAGATATATAAGTGTTCAATATGCACATGAAAAGATGATCAACATCATTAGACATTAGGGACATACAAATCAAAACCTCGATGAGATACCACTTCATACCAGTAGGATAATTACAAATAAATAAAGAAAGAAAGAAAAAATAACAAGTGTTGGTGAGGATATCGAGAAGTGGAACCTCTACTCATGGGAATATAAAATTGTGGCCAGGCTGGGCAGGGTGACTCACACCTTAATCCCAGCACTTCAGGAAGTTGAGGTGCAAAGATTACTTGAGACCAGGAGTTCAAAATCAGGAGCTTAAAACTTTTGAACTAGACAACATAGTGAGACCCCACATCTAAGAAATTTTAAAAATAAAAAATAAAATGGGTTAGCTACTCTGGAAAACAGCAAGGAGGTTCATCAATAAATTAAACAAAAATTACCATATGGGGCAGTGTCTATGGCTCAGTGAGTAGGGCACCGACCCCAGGCCCCATATACTGAGGGTGGCGGATTCAAACCCGGCCCCGGCCAAACTGCAACAAAAAAATAGCTGAGCATTGTGGCAGGTGCCTGTAGTCCCACCTACTCGAGAGGCTGAGGAAAGAAAATCACCTAAGCCCAAGAGCTGGAGGTTGCTGTGAGCTGTGATGCCACAGCTCTACCTAGGGTGACAAAGTGAGACTCTGTCTGTAAAAAAAAAAAAAAATTTACCATATGACCCACGCACACCTAGACAATGTTTAAAAGATTTGAAAACAAGTATTAAAACAAATACTTGTACACAAATGTTCACAGTAGCACTTCACAATAGCCAAAAGTAGAGACAATCCAAATACCCATCAAGAAGTAAATGTATCAACAAAATACAGTATACACATATATATCTATAAATGGAAAATTTAGCCATAAAAAGGAATGAAGTACTGATACACGCGACAATACAGATAAACTCTGAAAACAATATGCTAAATGAAGAGTCATGTGGCTGGCTGTGGTGACTCAATCCAACAGTTGGGAGACCACGGCAGGTGGATTGCCTGAGCTCACAGGTTCAAGATCAACCTGAGCTAAAGCGAGATTCTGTCTCTAAAAATAGCCAGGCACTGTGGAGGGTACCTGTAGTCCCAGCTACTTGGAAGGCTAAGGCAAGAGAATCACTTTGGCCCAAGAGTTAGAGGCTGCTGTGAGCTATGAAACCACAGCATTCTACCATGGGGTGACTCTGTCTCAAATAAAAAAAGAAAAGAATCATGTGAAATATGCAAACTAGATAAATGAATAGAGATAGAAAGCAGATCTATGGCTGGCAAGGGCTAAGGGAAGGCAGAAATTAGTGACTAATGGGCAAAATATTTCCTTCTTCCCAGTTAACAAAAATGCCTGGGAACTAGATAGACATGCTTGCACAAAATTGTGGCTGTACTAAACGTCACTGAAATGTACACTTTAAGAGTTATCTTGGTATCTGAATTCTATTTCGATAAAAAACAAAATATCAAAACAAAAGTAAATTTATTTCATCTTAATGTGAGGGTACAAACAATTGGGTCAAAATATTTTATTTTATTAGGTAGAATCCCTCTCATGGTAAAACTCAGGTTCTAAAAACATGAAATTTTAATTGCAGCCATGGCACTGATGAGAAACAATTAATGAAATTATTCATTTATATATTCAGACTGTTCCAGATTTAATTAAAAATTTTCAGTAGTACTAGTAAAATGAAGTTCAAAAAAACCTGTTAAACTTGAGAAACAGGGCTAGTATTACACTCAATGATGCATTAAAAACCAAGTCTCACATCAAACAAAATTAACAGTATGAAGTCAGGGACGTAACTTTTAGCCTAGGATATATGATACATCTAACTCTACTCATACCTGGCTGCAATTCAGTTCATAACTAAAAGGTAATTTAACTTTCATGAATCACTTTATTCTCATTTGGAAAATAAAGAGTTCTAAGGGGTTTACAACTGAACCAGCTTTAGACTATGTTCATATTTAAAATAGTCTAATAGGAACAAATATTTACATATGACATAATAAATGTACTGATTCAAATTTCCAGTCTCTTAGTTTTGGAATAAAATACATTATCATAGCCTGGTTCCTAAGTGCTCATTTCAGCAAACCAGAAGCTCTGGCATTATATGTAAATATAGCTATATTTAATAAAAAATAAAAAGTAGCAATTAATAAATATAGATCAATACTAACATCTTTAAAATACTAGGTTCAACAGAAGGAAGTAGACTAAAAGATTCCCTGACAAATATTATTTAGTACTTATTTTGGCATGCTAAACAGAAAAAAAAGATTAAGAAACACAAAGTTCAGGGGGCATCTGTGGCTCAGTGAGTAGGGTGCCAGCCCCATATATACCAAGCGTGGCGGGATCAAACCTCGCCCTAGTCAAACTGCAACAAAAAATAGCCAGGCATTGTGGCTGGCATCTGTTAATCCCAAGCTACTCCAGAAGCTGAGGCAAGAGAATTACTTAAGCCCAAGAGCTGGAGGTTACTGTGAGCTATGACGCCTCTGCACTCTACTGAGGGCGACAAAGTGAAACTCTGTCTCTGAAGAGAAAAACCACAAAGTTGGACACACTGATTTCTCAGTCTCTGTAATGAGTTCAACTGTGTCCCGTAAAAGTTCATGTATTGAAGTCTGAACCTCCAGTATCTTAGAATGTCACTTTATTTGGAAACAGGGTTGTTGCAAAAGTAATTACTGAAGATATAATTAGAAATAATTAGTCATACTGGAATAGGATAGGCCAGAAAACCTGACTGGTATCCTTGTGAAAAAGGGAAATTTAGACACATACAGGACAACACCATGTGAAAATAAAACCAAAGATCAGATATTTCCACAAGCCAAAGAACACCAAAGATTGTTAGCAAACCAACAGAAGGTAGAAGAAATAGAACAGATTCCTCCTTACAGTGCAGCCCTCAGGAAGAACCAAGATGTAGATAAGTTGAATTTCTAACCTCCAGAACGATCAGATAATATATTTGTAGTTTAAATCACCCAATTTATGGTACTCTGTTTACAGCAGCCCCAGAAAACTAATACAAACTCATATTATTTTTCATACTTAGAATTTAAATTTATTTTAGTCAATTCAAATATATACGTATGTGTACATAAATAAAAATATATATATATATATCCCAGAAAATAAGTTATAAAAAACAGACAAGTGCTGGACAAATGGCCAAGGAGCACTACCACCAATTGGGATGTATTCATACTGTTTGCTGGAAAACAAACGAAAAATGATGACCCATGGGGTATACAATTCAAATCAGTGTACAAACCTGTAGTTCAGTAAGAACTGTTTTATGCCTCTTGTTACATTCAATTTTTTCCACTCGTGCTTTCAATTCTGCCAAAGTCTTATCAAACACAGCACATTGTAACGCACACAATTTTTCTTCCAGCAACCACTGTACAACCTAAAGAAATACATATTCCTTTGTTATACAAAGAAAAAATTCTAGTAAGCAGCAAAGCATAAATATTCTTAAGTACTGATGAGACAGTAATGATGTTATCAATTAACTTAATGAATAAAACATGCTAGAACCCATTAACACACAGTGGATTTAGCTATCTACTAAAATTCTCCACTTTGTTACATATATAGTATAAACTACAAGAGGGAATTACTAAAAAAAAAAATAGAAAATCTCCAGGGGTTAAAATTTTGCATATAATTTGAAGGTAAAATATTTCATGCTCAAACCACTTAAAGAAAAGGATCAGTTTTTTAAACATCTATTACAGATTGATTTTTTTTTTTTCCTGAGATAAAGCCTCAAGCTGTCCCCCTGAGTAGAGTACTGTGGCATCACAGCTCACAGCAACCTCACAGCAACCTCCAACTCCTGGGCTCAAGCGATTCTCCTGCCTCCGCCTCCCAAGTAGCTGGGACTACAGGCGCCCACCACCACACCCGGCTATTTTTTGGTTGTAGCCATCATTATTGTTTGGCAGGCCCAGGCTGCAATCGAACCCACCAGCTCAGGTGTATGTGTCTGGAGCCTTAGCCACTTGAGCCACAGGTGCCAAGCCAACAGACTGATATTTTTGTGAGATACACTAAGAATGTCACTGCAACACCAAATTCCTATAACATTTCTAAATAATTACTCAAAATTTCCATATTATCTCATAACAAACCCACAACAAACAGGACATTGATACAAATCCATGAATCACACTTCAGTAACACTATTCTAAAGAATTAAACTCTCAGTACACATTTAAAGTTTTTTAATTCTTTCACATAGCAACCTTCATAATTCTAACAGCTGTATGAGAATGAGGAGGCGGGGCTAGGAGCAGCGGCTCATGCCTGTAATCCTAGCACTCTGGGAGGCCAAGGTTAAGTAGATCACCTGAGCTCAGTAGTTCAAGACCAGCCTAAGCAAGAGCAAGACTCTATCTCTAAAAAACATAGCCAAGGGGTGCCGCCTGTGGCTCAGAGCACCGCCCCATATACCAAGGGCGGCAGGTTCAAACCCGGCCCCAGCCAAACTGCAACAAACAAATAGCCAGGCATTCTGGCAGGCGCCTGTAATCCCAGCTACTCGGGAGGCTGAGGCAAGAGAATCATCTAAGCTCAGGAGTTGGAGGTTGCTGTGAGCTGTGTGACGCTAGGGCACTCTACCAAGGGTGATAAAGTGAGACTGTCTCTACAAAAAAAAAAAAATGTCAGGCATTGTGGTAGATACCTGTTACCCCAGCTGCTTAGGAGGTTGAGGCAACAGATCACTAAGCCCAAGAGTTTGAAGCTGCTGTGAGTTAAGATACTACAGCACTCTACCCAGGGTAACAAAGTAAGACTCCATCTCAGAACAAACAAACAAACAAAAAAACAGAATGAGCATTATTATCTCCATTTGTGCAAGAAACTTAACTGGGAGAGGGGAAAAAACACTTTTGTACTGTCTCAGTATTCCTTTTCCTAATAAGTGTAGATATTTGATCTTAGTAAAAGAGCCTTGAACTAACACTTTAATTATTTATAATTTCATCATTAAACATGTAAGATCTTAAAAAGCTAGTATTGGCTTGGTGCCTGTAGCTCAGTGAGTACACGCTGGCCACATACACCGAAGGTGGCGGGTTTGTGCCCTGCCCAGGCCTGCTAAACACCAATGACAACTGCAACCAAAAAACAGCCACGTGTTGTGACAGGTGCCTATAGTCCCAGCTCCTTGGGAGGGTGAAGCAAGATAACTGCTTAAGCCCAATAGTTTGAGGTTGCTGTGAGCTGGGATGCCACAGCACTCGACCAAGGGTGACAAAGTGAGATTCTGTCTCAAAAAAAAAAAAAAAAAAACAGGCTAGGATCACTTGAGTTTCACATTCTTCTCTTACAAAAAGAATTTAGTATAAACATTTGTGAATATGCTTTAAAAAATATAAAATATATTGAATATGTATTTTTTTCTTAGACAGGGTCTTTGTCACCTAGGTTGGAATGCAGTGATATGATCATGGCTCATTTGTAACCTCCAAATCCCAGGCTCAAGAGAGACTCCTGCCTCAGTCTCCCAAGTAACTGGGATCACCCATCATGAACAGCTAACTTTTTTTTTTTTTTTTTGAGACAAAGTCTCATTATGTCACCCCTCAGTAGAGTGCTATGGTGCCACAGCTCACAGCAACCTCAAATTCTTGGGCTTAAGTGATTCTCTTGACTCTGCCTCCCTAGTAGCCAGGACCATAGGCGCCCACCACAACGCCCAGCTATTTTTCGGTTGTAGTTGTCATTTGTTGTTTGGCAGGCCAGGAATGGGTTCGAACCCGCCAGCTACTGTGTATGTGGCTGGCACCTGGGCCGCTGAGCTACAGGCATGGAGCCGAACAGCTAACTTTTTGATGTATGTTGCCCAAGCTGGTCTCAAACTCCTAGCCTCAAGCAATCAGCCTGCCTAGACCTCCCAAAATGCTGGGATTACAGGCAAACACCATTCCCAGATAAATATTAAACACATCGGGTCCCCAGATATAAAACAGGTTCTGTAAGTTTGAATCTGTATATAATTGAAACAGGTACATTTACCTATTACCTGTAATAGCCTCTCTTCATTAAGTGTGAGTTGAACATTTAAGTTGGATGTTTATTAATTCAGACTGTTCAATTAATTAAAAATTAACTAATTTTAATTAATTCTATCTCTAGTCTAATAGATATAGAAGCTTTCAAAGTCTATACTTTAAATGTTCCTTACACTAGTCCTTCTAAAGCACTGACTCTACTATTTTAATACTAACCCTAAAGTACATAATAAAAAGTTTAGAATGTACAGACTTAAAGACCATAAAATCAGCTTATTATAGACTAAAATGTTTATATATAGACACATATATATTAACATGGATAAAGCAGAGCCAAAAATTATTTTAATGAAATAAAACAAAATGTTAATATACAAAACTATTAACATTTTCTTTTTACTGTAAAATAAAGATCAATACAGAAACAGTTGCTTGGCTAGCTCAGTTGGTAGAGCATGAGATTCTTAAAAGTTCAACACAGAAACAAAGAAAAGCTAAAGAACAATATCCAGTTTTATAAACAAATAAAGGAAGTCTTCACATTTCCACTCCATTTTGATAATCTTTATTACCTCTAAAAAAATTATGTAGCCAAAAGAAGTGAGAAGAAATTTCAAAATTAAATTATCAAAGATAATAATGTGCTTTTTTTCTTTTTCTTGAGACACAGTCTCACTTTGTCACTGTCAGTAGAGTGCTGTGGCCTGACAGCTTACAGAAACCTCAAACTCTTGGGCTTCAGCAGTTCCCTTCCCTCAAACGCTCAAGTAGCTGGGACTACAGGCATCAGCCACAACACCCAGTTATTTGTTTTACAGACACAGTCTCGCTCTGGCTCTGGCTGAAGTTGGTCTCAAACTCATGAGCTCAGGCAATCCACCCTCCTCGGCCTCCTAAAGTGCTAGGATTGCAGATGTGAGCCACCACACCCAGGCTGATAATAATGTACTTTAAGTTCAATGATTTTCTTCAAATTCTCTTTTTCTATGATAAACCAGATATGACAATAAAATGCAAAATAATGTCAAAAACCTAAAAGAAAAAAGACAGTGGTTCTTTTTATTCAATATGGTTTTTAACTTATAATCTCCAATACCTTTTGAAGTTTCTGGTTAATATCTCCTTTGGCTGTAATCTTTACTTGAAATTCTGCTTCATATTCTTCTTCCATGTATCGTCGACGTTTGGACTGTACATTGTCCATGTCCTCTGATTTAGATCGTTTTCTTCTAAAAAACTCACCTGAGAACAAAGATCACAAAGATCAGTCAGATATTCTCATTATACACCTTTATGCCTATTATCCATCCACAACAAAACATTACTTCAATCTATTACACTGGCATGTTCAACAAATTATTTTACAAATTGTTTTTGAGATCAGAAAAATAGCTTTTAGCTTTAAACTTGAAATAATTTCAGGCTCAGTGCCTAGGGCACCAGCCACATACACTGGAGCTGGCGGGTTTGAAAACAGCCTGGGCCTGCCAAACGATAACGACAACTACAACCAAAAAAATAGCCAGGCATTGTGGCAGGCACCTGTAGTCCCAGCTACTTGGGAGGCTGAGGCAAGAGAATTGCTTAAGCCCAAGAGTTGGAGGGTGCTGTGAGCTGTAACACCATGGCACTCTACCAAAGGCAACATTGTGAGACTTTGCCTCAAAAAATAAAAAAATAAAAATAAGAATAAAAAAACTTGAAATGATTTCAATATGCTAAATAAGAACCTTCCAATTGGCTCAGTGCCCATAGGTCAGTGGTTAGGGCGCCAGCCACATACACCAAGGCTGGAGGGTTCAAACCCTTCCTGGGTCTCCTAAACAACAATGACAACTGCAACAAAAAAATAGCTGGGTGTTGTGGCAGGCACCTGTAGTCCCAGCTACTTGGGAGGCTAAGGCAAGAGAATCACTTAAGCCCAAGAGGTTGAGGTTGCTGTGAGCTGTGACCCTATGGCAATCTACCAAGAGCAACATAGTGAAACTCTGTCTCAACAACAACAACAAAAAGAACCTCCCAATGGTTAAAAAATATACACCATGAACATAGAACATTATTTCCTTGAAAAATCTTCATATTAAAATGAAGAACTAACAAATATGTCATGCAGAAGGTAAAAAAAGAAAAATCTCATATTCATTCCTTTAGCTAAATTTCATAATGCATGTGAACCTTCTGACAAAATATTTGTTGTTACAGATTTCTATTCTCAACATATTCACATACATAGACAATAAAATCATAATAAAATCAATGTCACTTGACTTTATTATACTTAGATATTGAAAAAGATTCTAGATAAAATTTGAAATAGAATTGCTCTAAGGGAAGGTCTTTGAATATACATTATCAGGCTCAGCGCCTGTGGCTCAATGGGCTAAGGCACCAGCCACATACACCTGAGCTGGTGGGTTCGAATATACATTATCAAATAATTATAATGATATAATTATTATATTGTTATCAACTGATAATGAATAATTATCAAAATTATTAGTATTCAAGAGATCACTGGCATTTTTTCAGTATCTAAAATAATTAAAATCCTAAAATCTCCACTTTTCAAAGTGCATTATGTATTTATTACGTACCCCCCTCTATCTCACTCTGTATCCCTATATATGTGCCTGTTTTGTTAAATCTAATTTTATTCTATAATTTCTCTTATATAATCATAAATTACCCTTCCATGGTCATACATTGAAAGCATGACAGGTAGAATTACAGAACCCAAGTTTCCTGACTTCTAGTCCAACCTTTCTATAAACCAGTAACGCTTAGCCTATCATTTCCCCTTCCCAAGAAAGCTTAAGAACCTTAAGTATATTGAAATACATTACTTCCAATTCACTTATATCAGCCCAGACAAAATTCTTGTAGTCCCATTCTAAACATAAATATAAAACAATTTCTCTAAGCACTTAGTACCTCATTATATTTTAAGATAAATCTTTCTTATTGAACATTAAAAAACATAAATTTAAAAAAAATTAAAGTGTATGAATTAATAATTTCAGAGATTCCTGAGTTAACCATCAACAAAATGATTTGACTGTGACTTACTCAAACTGCAAAAGTTTACAATCATTTCATGGGCAGAAAAGGATATTCCATGGTCTTAAATACAGAAATAACAAATTATTGTTTTTCAAACTAGTTCAAGTTTGCTTATATGCATACTTTTCTCAGAAGGTCTTTCATCTTCCTCATGTATTACTTGCTCTTCTTCCTCAGGTTTGCTGTCCTTTTCATTACTTTCTACTCCTGTAACATATAGAAAAAAAGGAATCTTACTTGACTAGGGTTCATAACAGTTCATTAATTTATATTTTTGGTCACTATCCAGCTATCAAACTAATCTTTCATGAACTGAGAGTCCCAAAATGTAAAATTGGGAGGAGGGGAGGAATAGAAGCAGAAACTGTAGAAATGAATGACCAAGTCCACATTCAACTGTTCTATAATTTGTAATAAATTCAACATGAAAAAAAATAGTATAGATTTTAGAATAAGGAAGCTTCTTAGTAACTTTCTGTCACTAATAAGATTAATCAAATGAGAAAGCATTTAGATTCCTCTACATTTAACTACTAAAACTAAAATAATGGCTGTGACAAATATAAAAAAAAAAATTCCAAGTATTTGCAAATTTAAAATACCTATTATTTTGACCAGACAAGCTGAATGGACAACTCCATAAATAAGGAAGGAAAAGCTATCCTAGATATAATAAAAACTTTACTTAACAATAATAGTGCCAATAACTGAACTAGAAACTTGACATTATTACTTCACAGCCTTAATATAATCCTATATTATAAACAGTATTTTTTGCCATAATACAGATGTGGAAAGTAATATTTACAAAGGTTAAATAGTTTTCACAAAAAGCACATAATATGTAAGAAAGAATGCTACCAAAAAGGACAGATAAACATGTCTATGGAATTATAACAACTAAAATCCAGAGGTACCAGAAATGACCTTTGGTTCATCAATTTGTCTCCTCAATTAACTTAATCGTTAAATGGGAGACAACTGGGCTTTAATAAATCACTAATATGTTTAGACTTCTATTTTTTAATAAGGTATATTGTACTATATAAAGACTTTGATATGACATTTCTTCTCCAAACAATCAGAGGTTTAATGACAAGAGCCCAGTAATAGAAGTCAAGGTTAAAAAAAATTTTAAAGACCTTTCAGGTGAAAATAGGTAGAGACCAGGATAACTGACGAACCTAGTAAAGTTCTATATTTTATTCACACTAAGAAAAAACAAAAAAGCTAACACGGTACATAAAAATTACCAAAACTATTTTTGAACTTTAAAATAATTATTAGAAAATTAACTTTCGATTTACTACTATTTGCTCATTATAAATCTCTAAGATCTCATCTCTCAACCCAACTTTCAATGATATAAAAATGTGTTTTTGCTTTCATATAGATAGACCACAAACTCATTGCAACCTATTTTTTCTCTGTATTTTTTTCTGTATCATCCTGATTTTAACACTGAAAGTTTGTTATTCCTGAGCTTCCTAGGCCCCAAAGCTTCCAGAGACACAGAGTAATTGGGTTACTTGAGATAAAAGGTTTACATAGTCTTTATTAAGCAAATCCTCACTTCACCCAAAGCACAAAATTAGCCATGGCTCCAATTAAGGTAACTAACTGCAAGCCATAGCATCCAGAACACAGCAATTGGCCTGGTCTGATTTACCTCTTTCAGGCATTTGTTAGTTCACTATTTTCTTACAGATATGTCACCTTTAGCTTGAAATTCCTTCATTTTACTCAAAACTTCCTATCACCCAATTTCCATTATCTAGATATACCTGGAAGATACTACTGAATTCTCAATACCTAAACAAAAACACTCATGGGATTTTAGAATAGATTCACAAAATTTAAGTTGATGCTAGAGTTTTATGTAATACAAAGAACTTGGGGTAAGAAAAATGGTATTAATGGATTCTACCAAGAGTGATGAGGCCCCATATTTCTTTAATTTTTTCACCAATAAAGCCTCTACAGAATCTGAGCGTGGGCCCCCTTCAACTCAGCATAATCAAAGTTCCTCATACATAAACAATTGTATATATAATTTCAGGTAGTTCTTAGGACTCTTGAAACTCATCCAAATACTCAGATTAAGAATGTCTTTTCTAGAATCTGTCCTTATTCACAGATAAGTTTCTGCTATAATTCCTCTGGTCTTTTAGAATATAGCCTCATCACAAGTTGGCAAGTTTTCATAGTTCTATATGTTTGTTCCTTTCAAGCATACTATTATTTTTAACATAAGAGGCAGGTGTCAGATCTTATAATTTTGGAAACCCTAAAAACTTTGGGAAATAACTGATGCAAATTAGATGTTCAATACCTAGCTCATGATGACTGCTACCTTTTTTTTAAGCTTTGATAAAGAGAAGTTTTATTTAAGAACAAAGAGAAAACTTAAGAGCACTTCCAAAGAGAGTTGGAAGTGTGTCCCTCCTGAATTAGAAGAGGTAAGTGAGACCTATTATCTTTAATAAGATTCCATTAAGTAAAGGTAGAAAAGTATAATTGTAAAGGATTACAGAATTTATTATTAAACTTATAATTTCTTTATTTTCATAATTAAACCTTGTAGAACTTTATCCCAAGCAAATACAGACAAAAAGCATTGCCTTATATTAGGGGTTAGAAAACTTTTTTTGTAAATGGCAAAAAAAAAGTATTTTCAGTAAGCCATTTGTCCTCTGACATAACTACTTATTTCTATACTTCTGGAAGCAATTGGCAATAAACAACATATAGTAATTAAACAAAAGATCATTGTTATGTTCTAATTAAATTTTACTTACTTAAACAAATGGGGCCCAGAGGCCCATAGTATGCCTTAAATTACTGATTCCATGAAAATATTTAAAACAGACTTGGTGCCTGTAGCTCAGTGGTTAGGGTACCAGCCACAAATACTGGGGCTGGCAGGTTCAAACCCAGCCCAGGTCTGCTAATCAGCCACAACAAAAAATAGCCGGGCATTGTAGCAGACACCTATAGTCCCAGCTACTCAGAGAGCTGAGGCAAGAGAATCACTTAAGCCCAAGAGTTTGAGGTTGCTGTGAGCAATAATGTCATGGCACTGTACTGAGGGCAAAATAGTGAGACTCTGACAAGGAAATATTTAAGACAAAACAAATTCCTAAGACTAATTAAAAATAACATATCCATTAGAAAAACGGGCAAAAGGTAGTGCCCATGGATCAATGGGTAGGGCGCCGGCCACATACACCAAGCCCGGAAGGTTCAAACTCAGCTTGGGCCAGCTAAACAACAATCACAACTGCAACAAAAAAGCAGCTGGGTATTGTGGCGGGTACCTGTAGTACCAGCTACTTGGGAGGCTGAGGCAAGAGAATCACTTAAGCCCTAGAGGGCTTAAGGTTTGAGGTTGCTATGACCTGTGACACCACAGCACTCTACTGAGGGTGAAATAGTGAAACTCTGTCTCAAAAAAAAAAAAAAAAAAAGAAAACGAAAGGGCTCGGTGCCTGTGGCTCAAGCAGCTAAGGCACCAGCCACATACACCTGAGCTGGCAGGTTTGAATTGAGCCAGGCTCGCCAAACCACTATGACAGCTGCAACCAAAAAAATAGCCGAGCATTGTGGCAGGCACCTGTAGTCCCAAAGACGTGGGAGGCTGAGGCAGGATAATCGCTTGAGCCCAGGAGTTGGAGGTTGCTGTGAGCTGTGATGCCATAGCACTCTACCCAGGGCAACAGCTTGAGGCTCTGTCTCAAAAAAAAAAAAAAAAGAAAGAAAAGAAAAAAT
>CAUYON010142136.1:0-15087 GCA_963573935.1 Arctocebus calabarensis
TTTTCTAGTCTTTGAAACACAAAACTTCTTTACTGATTGCATCTTAGCAGGGTACTGGGGAAACTTATTAAATGTAGAGTATCAATGTCTTTATATAGGGATCAAGAAAATGCCATGAAGGCTATCTGTAACAGTACGATCAAAACATTTCTGAATGTATATGAATCATGCCCTATGATTGCACCAGTGTACAGAATTATGATTCAATAAAATTATAAAAAAAAAAAAACTTCTTTACTGAAACAGATCCCAGAGCAAATAATTCAGAGCTTCACAGTATCAGTTTAGCTCTCAACATCACAGTCAATTTGAATGTCTTTGTAGTGAAGAACGCCAGCCCATCCTGTTCTTATAGCTCATACTCAGGTGTGCAATTCCTGATCTTCCTCAGTCTTTAGGTATGTCTCAGAGAGTATTCAGCATTATTATCCTCTTAGTTTTCCTCCCACCTTTCTTGTTACACCTTCTCAGGCTTCTTTGCTGGTTCTCCAACAAAGTGGTGAGATGGGAACCCTTCCAACCCCAAGGGTTCAGTCCTTTGACCATTTCTCTCCAATGCCCCGCATCAGAGATCTCATTCGGTTCCATTCCCGTGCTGATGTCTCTTAAATGTACACAGTAATTCCACTCTACATCTCCTACCTGAACTCCGGAGTCATACATCAAATTGCCTTCTTGGGATATGTGCTTGGATGTCTAATAGATACCTCCAACTCAATGCTACTAGAAGGCTGACCACCTGATCTTGATCTCCCCATCACCTCCAGCAATGTGCTCTACCTAAGGCCTTCTCCATCTCGGCTGATGGCAAGACCATCTTTCAAGATGCTCAGATCAAAACCTTTGGAAGCAGCCTTACCTTCTTTCTCTCATATCCTACATACAAATTGTCAGTAGATTCTATCAATCCTGTCTTCAAAATATATACATAATTCAACCACTTCTACCACTTCTCCACTACCACCACCCTGGAATGAGATGATGAGGAATCTGCTAGCTAACATTGCCAGTCAGAGGAGTCTTCCAGGAACAAGCCTATCAGCGCAGTCATATTGTAATAATCCTGCCATACTCTTTTATTGCTTGAAAACACCTACCCAAAAAACATCTTTGGGATGGATTTTTAGAATGTAGCAACTGAGGTAGTCAACAGTGCTCCCTGCAGCCACAGATCTGAGAAGTACCTTTCTTGTGGCCACCATGTCATTTTTCTTTTTGTCTTTTCATTTGTCCTACAGACTCATTGTCATGTATACGCCTTACCTTTATTGCCTTGATCATACGTGAGGCTTGGGGCCTGTTGACCTAGATGAAATCTTCCTTGTCCAGTCCTCCACCTGCCCAACCTGGCCAAACCTCACTCCCTGACCATGAAGGTGAAGTTGAAAGCAGTAAGGCTTAACTCACTTCTATACATGAGAAGAGAGGTCACCGAACAGTGAGAAAACCACTCAGCTGGTTGTTAGTAAACCTCCTGAATGTTTACCTAAGTGGCCTAGTGTAAGTAAATTATTTAGACTATACAAGCCCCAATTTTCTCACAAAATGAGGATAATAGTATAGTTTTTTTTGTAAAATGTGGATAATAAAATTACATTTACTTAAACATATGGATTGCTACCAGGATGGAAATAGTGAATGCAATAAACTGAAAATTTGACACGTGTTAAAAAAAAAAAAAAACCCTATTCAACCCCATATGCCTGAGGTGGTGGGTTCAAACCCAGCCCTGGCCCAAAAAAAAAAAAAACCCTATTCAAAACTGCTACATTAATAGAAGAAAAGGATTATAGTGCTAATGAGGTTAAAAAACAGTTTTAGAGTTCACATCTTTATTCTTAAATTCTCTCCCAAAATTATATAGCATATTGTATTTTTTTATTTAAGCATATCTGAGAAACAATGTTGTAGCCACATGTTTGAGTTTATCTGTTTCACTCTAGAAAAGGATTTCACATTCCCTCTGTCCTGTGTTTATCAATATCTCTGTGTACCACATGTTTACCTAAACTAAATTTGAACTGGAGGGTTCTACCTACAGCTACAGTTTGCAAAAAATATATAAACATTTAGTATTGTTATTTTTAAATTATCACCACTAGTTGTTCTAAAGTGTAGTATGTACACGTGTGAGAAAGCACATGTGTGTAAATTTCAGATTGTCTAGGAAAGCAGAAGACCTACTTTCTATAGGACAAAAAAACAGCCAGGACTCAGACTCTTTTGATAAGTTATATAGACCTTTTGTGAATTTTTTAACACAAATTATAGCTGTTCATATTTGGTGCTTTATCTTTAAATATATACTTACTAATATACTACAAATGTAATGCATTTCTTAACTTTGTGTACTCTCGGAATTTTTTATGTGGGAGATACAATTGTAAATCACTAGCAAATGGTCCACAACATGGTATTGACAGAATCCACATTTTCCACTTCTCTATCCAGTGTCGTTGCTCTCGTAACTTGCTACAATTACATAATCTGTTAGAAAGCATAGGAAGCATATTTTCTAAAAAGCCAAAAGATACTTTATTTGGGAATTATTTATAGCTCACCTTGTTCTGGAAAATAATATGCCGTGAATCTAAGAGATCTAAGGATCACGCTGGTGTGCCCTCAACTTAACATGTTTGTCATTTATAGTGAATAATATTATTACCTATGTGTAAGTTATTTTGAAAGCAAAATGAAATCATTTATGTTTTAAAAAATTATGTTACAAAATAATTAACCTCAAACAAATTGAATTCTCGGTTATTTACCAAAAAACATTCCCTATACATAATTGTTTAGAAATAAGTCAGATACAGAATTTAAACTCTACTCTTAGAAAGTGTGTTATCTATCAATCAGGGTTTAACAAGGAACACTGAAGCCCTGGTTATTTGGATTAGATAGAAGTTCAGTACTGAGAATTATATACTTTATACAACTATTGAAAGGGCTGGGAGAATGAAGGTGAGAAGGCCATTTTTCAGAAATTCCAGAAGTAGAATAATCACAGGAAAGTTCTATCCCTTATCCCAAGTGGTCTGCAGCACCAGAGCTCTTAAGAGAAGCCCCAAAGACAAAGTAAACCATCACCTATTATCTCAGTTAACTACTCACAGCTCTCCTAGGCTGAGCACAAATAAATACAGAAGAGACTACAGGGTGGAGATGGGTGCGCACTTAGGACTTTGCTTAGGACATCAAATGGTAGTAGAATAGAATCTTTTAAGTAGAGGACATTATGCGTTTTCTAGGATTACGGATGCTTTGGGAAGTTCTGCATTCTGTGTGAAACTCTACAACCTGGCATGACCTTGGCAATAAAGGAACTTGCCTTGTATTAACTTGGAACATCCTGAATCTCAATCAGATCAAAGTCAGATGATCTTGTTGTCTCATCGTGATCATTTGGATATCCTTTATTGGTCTCCTGTCAACATATATCAACATTTCCAAAGCTAGTTCATGTCAAGCTCACTTCAGGATCCTTCCTCAAACTCACAAGCCTCTGACACCCCCTCACCTGGACCTTGCTATGTGCTTGACTTTTGCTCTGTTCCACGTTTCCCTTTGCTCTATGTTCCAATGCACTTGGGGATTTAAAAAAAAATGCTGATGGCTCAATATTTTGTGTATGCTGCGCAAATTTATGTGTGACAAATCCATCAGGGACCGTAGGCAGGGGATGTGATAAAAATTCTCATTCCTTGAATCTACTAAAGCGGAAAAAGTACCAGAATGTGGCAAATAAGAGAAGCGGCAATAGTTAATTATCATGACACACAGCTCATCTGTAATTAATCCTTTTCTTCAGCAGGATTCTGCAACTGTAGCATAAAAAAAAAAAAAACAGGTCAGATGATGCTTTAATTAAGGCTGTACAGTGTTGCCGCTTCTACAGCAACAAGAACTGTTTTTTGTCTATAGGTGTGTGTGAAGCACTACAAATATTTTCTTAACATCTTTACAGAGTGCTGTTTAAGCATCTTTGCTAGCATTATGTCTGGAGACAGACTGATTACAATTCAAAGGAGTTTTTATGTTCTCCTCACACTTATCTTAGGAGCCACTAAAACAATCTAAATGCCATGCCAGGGGGAGGAGACACTCTCACCAAGGAGCTAGAAATGAAACACGAGGTGCCATTGCAATTGGGAATGGCACTGCCTTGAAATTTACAATCCACTTCACCAGCTGCCCAGGCTCAGATCAGGAGCCTGCCGTGTATGCTGCCTTGACAAGATCTGACTGGTGACGAATCCCCTACTGTCACCCTCAAATATTGATCTCTAGCTGCAATAGTCAGGGTTAGAATGTGTATTGAGGGAAGGTGATATGAAAGGAAAATGTTAGAGTCCCTCTGTTGTGTCTGTAATTCTTTTACAGATTATTATTACATGGCATGAGGCTGGCAGCATGCTAGCTAGATCCCCTAATTTAAAAAAAAAAAAAGAAGGCTCATCCTATGATTACACAGGTATTGCTATTGTCAAGCTGAGAGTACATTGCGACACTACTTACATTGTGTAACTAGTGCTTACCATGACCTGTGTCCTTGTCCTTTCTGGTGCTTACTTAGTTGTGTTTCCCAGATCCTTGCAATTAGATAGAGTATGGGACTTCTCATGATAAACCTGAGAAGAAGCAGTATGTGTCACTCCCATGTCAAAGCAGTTCAGAATGGTTGTGCCTTCTCCAGTTTTTCTTTCTTCTTTATTAGCCAGCTGAGTTGGGGGGTTCGGTGGAATATGTGCTTTAAGGTCCTAGAAGATGTAGACATCTGTATAGAAACCCCCTGTCTGCCCCACCAACTTGCTTCAGATCATGAGTTGGGCAAGTAATAAATCTTCATTGTGTGAAGTCACTGAGACTTGGAAAATTTTCACCTACACCAACTGATGTATGCACGGGGTAATCTGTATTAGTCCCCTGGTTCCTCCTCTAATTAGAAATATACATTCACAAGGCACCTGGCTAAAAATTAGGATCTGGTGAGTTTTATGCCGTAGTCTATGTGAATTGCATTTTCTCTGTACTATGGAAAACTAGCAACATTGGTTTTTAAAATCTTCATTTTTCCCTTGCTCAGGGTAATCATCTTGAGCTACCTAACCAAGAAGCAACCAACACCTGTTATTAACCAGTTTATTTCTAAATCCTAGGAAAAAATACCAAACTCAGCACTGTAGACTTTAATACCTTGACAGATAACATATGCTGCTGCAGCTCCATTCAGGGCGGCAGAGATGGCAGAGGAAGTCCTCCCGTTTCGTGGTGCCTAAGACAGTGACTTTATAAAGTAACCTGCTCTAGTTGGTAGACAATCTATCTGTACCAGGAGTATATGTGATAAGCAATAGTGGGATAAACCTTCATAAATTTTGCCCAGTATAGCCTATGAGCTGAGAAACCGGCTCCTTCTTCCCCTAAGAACATGATGCTGTTCTCCTTAGCAGAGAGCTCTGTGGTTTTAGCGAATGACTTTCTGAGATTATATTTTTGAGGCCCTTGATCAGGAGCTGTTTCAATATACATAAACACCTTGTACACAACAAATTCCTAGAGATACTGGGCTCTGGTATGTGGCCAGGGAGGGAGGGAAGGTAAGGATGAAGAATAGACATTAAAGCCTTGATCTTTTCTATGTTGCCTCAAAACAAAACAAAACACAAACCTAAGCCTAAGTAACCCTTAGCAGATCATTTTCTTTTCTGTACCTTTCAGTCCTATATAGTGGTGATCACTTCAATGCTGTTGCTTTTCATCAAAAGGAACTGGAGCTCTGGGATGTCAAAATTTTAGCCAACCTCGTTTAGTTCTCCGCCTCAAATCTCATAACAACAGGAAGGCTGCACTGTTTATTTGGAAATCGTCAGAGAAGTGGAAAGTCACAAGGAATCCTCCCCCAAAACCCTCTATGCCTCACACTTGACTCTGGAAGAAGCTGGCACAGGCATGGAGCAACTAGTGTGGTCTTAGAGAGTCAATGAAGGTATGTTCCTGAGAAGACTCACTGCCTCCACTGAGAAGCTGGAGCCACATTACCATCTGTCTGCGGAGGACGTGCGGCCTGCTTGGTGTGCGCAGAACAGCAAGGCCCTGAGGCTTTGACTCTGGCGCTAGAGTCCCTTCATGGTTTACAAACAAGATGTAAACACTAGAAGAAAAAGCTCTGCTTTTAGCGTTAAACTCTTTTGGGCTGTAGAAATTGGCTTTATTTAAGTTTTTTGTGACTGTACATAAGGTCACCAATGTTTTGGCAAAGCCCACAATTCTGCCATGCAGCGCCATATGGGAACTGTGGCCATGGTGCTCCGGTGATCTGCTGTTGGTAAACAGAAGTCATTTTACAGCAATTTCTACAGCATGTGGACTGGCCCGGGGTACCCCAGTGTTAGGGTAGCGCAACGCGGGTGCTATGGAAATGGAAAGGTGGGCGCCATTAGGAATATTTTCTCACTTGTCATCATGGCAGAGGCCAGCAGAACTGCAGCTGGCCCACTTGTGACAAACATGTCCCTTCCCAACACTCCTCTTATTTCTCCCCTTCCTTCCCACTTGTAGCAGTGAAGCAAGGAAGGGAGGGAAGAGTAAAGAAAGGCAAGAAAAAAGAAAAAAAGAAAAACAAAGGAAGGAAAAAAAGGAGGAAGGGGGAAAAAAGCAGGTAAGGAGAGAAAAGCAAGAAGCATTTAAGTGGTTTCACCAATTATACAGACTTGATATTTTTTCTTCTCCTTTCCATTTTTAACAAAAATAAATTAAGTTCCAAAATTTGGGATGAGTTATGCAAATATCCTAGGCTCTCTTTGTTTAAAAATTCTTGGCAGTTGGTAGTAGACCATCAGAATCTAAGTATCACCAAGTGTGTATTATTATACCCAGCTGAACAGCTGCGGCACTTATCTTCAATTCCCTACATTGCACATAACCCTTACCTCTCTCTAATAGTATCAGTTCTTACATAAAACTTTCATGAGTTTCTCTCCAAAAGCCCTTGCCAACAGCAGAAAAAATTCAAGGATAATTGAAAAATCATAGATAACTCAAAAATCTCCTTCTAGGCAATGGTTTCTCAAATTTTCTTTCATCAAAGAATGGCCCCAGAGACCAGAGTGTGTGTTCTCTGTTATTCCCATTGTAGACTGGTGGGGGGCCTAGAGCTAAAAAATAGGTAAGGTAGTGGGGGAAGAAGAAAGAGTAAGAAATCCAAATGGAATAATCCACATTCTAAACAATTACTCTTTAGATAATAAAATCGCCAATACCTTCCACCAAGTGATAAATATTTTTACTGTAGAAAATACTGCAGAAAAAGTTTAACATGGACCCTGAATAGTTAGAGCTAACTCTCTGTTTGGGGAGGTGTTATTAACACGGAATAAGTAATCTCAGAGCACGCAAATCTAATGGCAGTCAGAATGAACAAAGGTGAGAGAGACAGTTGTGGGCCAGCATAGACATTTGAACGACACCTTTGGAAAATAATTTTTACAGGAGTAGGAAGAATATAGTGACTGAGAGCCTTGCTTAAAGTCATATGATTACTCCATGGAGCCAAATGGCTAGAGCTCAGAATTTAAAGTTCCCATGGTGGACATAAGGAAATAAAGGCCCAACTTGAAGGCAAGAGCAGCTATAAAAGGGTTTTGGAGGACTTGATACAAGAGCCATGGACTAGTAGATCCATTTGTGCTGATCAGCCCTGAGTTTATACCTCAGGTGTCAGACTCACCCACTGGGACAGCGGCTTAGATTGTGGAAGTAAAAACAAAAACAATGGACTTTTGGTTTCTTCAGCCTTTCAATCCTTTCACCTTTGGTCTCAAAAATTGTCTTCATTTATAAAAGCTGGTACTAAATCTGGAGTGTAAGCTCCAGCCACAAACTTTTTTGGAGCACAATTAATTTGCACTGTGAGGTTTAATCTCACCTAGTCTGTGGGAGCCTTCCTTTACCCCTCTCTCAAGGACACACCCTCCTTCTTTTCCACCCTCAGAGGCTTATTTGCCGACATGCTTTTGTCACCTCTTAAGATTTTAAATAGCCCCTGAGATTTAAAAAGGACACGCATAGGCAGAAAAGAGAGAACTCGCTGGGGATAGGCTGTGTGCTCCCACATCCCTGAGCCAGGAACTCCAACATGGCCTAGATCTCTGGTCTCTTAGGATTAACTTAGATTTCTTTTTTTTTTTTTTTTTGAGACAGATACTCAAGCTGTCACCCTGGATAGAGTGTGGTGGCATCATAGCTCACAGCAACCTCCAATTCCTGGGCTCAAGTAAGTCTCCTGCCTCAGCCTCCCAAGTAGCTGGGATTACAGGCGCCTGCCACAACGCCTAGCCATTTTTTTTGGTTGCAGCCATCATTGTTGTTTGGCAGGCCCGGGCTGGATTCGAACCTGCCAGCTCAGGTGTACATGGCTGGTGCCTTAGCTCGTTGAGCTACAGGCGCCGAGCCATGGATTAACTTAGATTTCTAAGTCTCTGTCCTTGTGTGAAAGGTGGAAGGATTTCCACTTTCTTACTAACATACACAAAAGGTTAGCGGGAATTATGAATCTCTTCCTGTTGAGTATTATTAGTATTAATAGTAACATAGGAAGGGGAAAATTAATATTTACAATATTCTCACAACAAGATCTAAATTTTCCTTTGGGATGTTCCCAAATTTCTATTAACTATAACTTTGATTATAAATGGAGTAAAGGGGTGGCGCCTGTGGCTCAAGGTAAGGTGCCGGCCCCACATACCGTAGGTGGCAGGTTCAAGCCCAGCCCCCGCCAATAAATAAATAAATAAATAAATGGAGTAAAGATTGTTTTAGAACTTCCTAACCCGGAATGATGATGAGTTTTCCCTTTTCTGCCCTCCTTTTACTTGTGGGGAAAGGAGGAGAGCGGTGATAGCAATGCTGAGGAAAAATTTCTAATATGTCTGTCAGGTAATAGTCATTTTCATAAAAATTTTCTGGAAGCAATGGCTTATCCAGAATAAATAATTCTAAAGATTGTACTATACTAGGCCAGCAGGGGGAAAGTCTGGGGACTTAGTAGTATACTTTAAATCCTGCCACCTAGATGGTAACACATTGCCTATGGATAAACCAACTGTGGGCTGATGAACACAGAAAGCAAAGGGGGGGGGGAGACTCATTAATCTCTGTGTTGAAAGCTTGTTTTTTTAAAAAAAAAACTGCGTATTTAAATGATTCATTGCACTGAATGCTAAGTAAGAGGAGATCAACCTACTTTTTTATGGCTTCTGATTTACATCACAGGTTTTTAGCCTTCCAGACTCTGAGACTTTACCTGGCATTTGCTCATCTCCTGGGTAATACAATCCCATTTGGACAGTGGTTGTTTACAACTGGCCCTTTGTGACCAGCTAAAAAAGAGATGATGGACTCTGATCACTAAAATGGGCAATCAGCGGCCTCCACGAATAAAGCGACACGGCCTCTTTGTTGACTTTGAATGCCCACATTGAAGCAGGATGATTTCACCTGGTGCAGCACCCCCAAAAGATAGCATCTCCGCCTCCCTGCTCATGCTCAAGTGCCGGGGGATGGGACTTTACTGGAATGTGCCACCACAGAAAGGTGTGACCACACGGAATTTACAGATTTAAACAGACATGTTGTGAGAAGCAAGTAAACTGATACGATGTGGTGACAAGCACTGTCCTCTTAGACCTGATACTCTGGTTGGGAAACATGACTTGACCACATGGAACAACCAGAGAACAATGAAAGAAAATCTAAAAACAGGTGTTACATTGTATGGCGATAGACAATATACTATATGGGAAAGTTTTGTTTAGCAGGTAGAATTTGAGATAAGTTCTGATCTTAAAATTGAGAGATGCTCTGGAATGAGACAGAAGGTTAGCACAGGCTGGACCAAGTGAAACCAATAGACGGCTACTCTTTACTTTTCCTTCTTTCCACCCATTCAACAAATAAATGAGAAGCTTCTATGTGCCAGGAAGTCTGCAGGGTGATGTGTTTCTATGGGTCAAAAACCCCACAAAAATCCAAGAAAAACAACGAGAGACATTTAGGTATACAAAGTAAAGAAATTAGCTCTGGAAAATACCCCTTCTTCACCAGAAGAAATTTGCATTCTCACTTTTAAGAAACAATGCTATCAAAAAGAGCATTTGCCTTATTTATAAGCAAGCAATAAAACAACAATATACCAAGGTGGAATTTTCCTCTTAGCACCTTACAGGTTTTTATTCCACGGTTAGTAGAACACCTTTTATTTCTAGACTTTATTTACTAAGTAAATAATCACACAACACTTGAATTCAAATCTTTGATCTAAATTTCACAGATTTTTGAGACTAAAATCTCAGAGGATAAAAGCTTGAAATGGTATAAAATATGATGTATTTTCTTTATAGTTGTGTGGTATCATGGAAAGGATTTAAAAATTAGAATCAAAAGACTAGCTTCCAATCCCAGCAGTACCCCTTTTGACTATGATTTGGGCAAATTAGTATTTCTGAACTTCAGTTCTTCACCTATAAAAATAAAAAGTCCAAATGGTAGGGTTATTGTAAGAACCAAATAAGTTATTGAAAAGGAAAGTGTGTCAAGAACTATAAAGCATTATACCACTAGTAACTATTATTATTATTATTATTATTGTCTTTGTAAAAAGGAGATAAGGATAATGTTATATACACTGTTTGGGGTTTTCCATAGGCTTTGTGTTTTTTTAGATCCCTCTCATTACCTAGCACAATGCTTGACATATAGCAGATGACAAATGTTTGTTAAATGAAAAGATGAATAAAAAGATAATGCTCCTGACCATACTGGGAGGATTTGTGCTTTGAGTGGTTTTTCTAGGCATTGTCAGCTCACGTGCAAGTGAGGTTTACCCTCCAAGACCTTGGAATTGCTTTTGTTTCCTTTGTCTGTGTAGCTTGTCAACTGCCCCTGGATGGGATCAAACTCACGTCCTTGAGAGTCTCAAATGGCAGATGTTCTAACCAAGAAAGGGAATCAACCCAGACTAAGCAAATAAAGACCACAGTGTGCACCGAGCCCAGGCCTACAGGCTATGAGGTATGCAGGCATAAGAGGCCCACTTTCTATGTGATGAGTAGGAGAATGGAGGGGCACGATTTACGTCCCTTTAAGGAAAACAAATACAAGGAGCTCACACTTTTACCTTCAATTCATCCAAACAGTGAGGTAGGGAATCACACAACCATGCTTTCGTCTACATTCCCTTGTATCTAGACTTTCCGACGTATTCTGCCCCTCACCTCGCTAGATTTTCACCTCTGTGTAATGCACACAGACACATGGGTAAGTCGACAACAACCCTCACGGCAGCTCTAATCACCCAGCATGTACATTTTGCAGCTCCAACTTGCTTCCCATCCTGCCCATCCCCCGCACAAATCAGGTTTGAATGCCCGAGCTTGTCACCTGGTATACAAAAATGCAGTCTAACACTGTATTTATTAGCAACCCCTTTCCCTTATGTTTAATTTATTGTTACATTTTTTAAATGTACAAACAGTTATACCAGTTTTATACACAAAACCACAGGTACCGTTTTGTAGCTGTCAAAATTCCAGCAGCCTGTGGAGAGAGACGGTTGAAGAGGTAGCCTATGCTGCCATCTAGTGCTTTTGTTGAGACACCGGCCTGTATGTTTTTCTGGAAATGAGGAGACAAAGGCAGCTCAAGGAGCCCAAATTCTGGAAGAGCTACCGACATGCATTATTAAACAGATGCATTTATGACACTTGGACCATATTCCCTGGAACCAAGTGACTTAACTTGTTTTCACACAACGGCAGCTTCCATCCCTGCTCCTGACTGGCAAAGCTCTGGCCTTCTACCCCGGAGGCACCGGTTCAAATCCAAACCGACTGGGCAATCACAATGCCCCTCCGAGCCTCTCTCCATGGCTCCCATCTGGCCACGGCTCTCTTGGCATGTCTCTTCCTCCGGGAGGGACAGTTTCATCTGAATGCCTTGCCCGTTACTCTAGTTCTGGTAGAAGGCACAAAGGAGTCAGTCAGACGGCTTTAGTATTATTTTTTTTAATCATTATCTTTAAAAGGGACTGAGACAGCAGCCATTTTCTTTGCAGTGGCCAAAAGTGAAGCTTCTGAATTTTCTCTTGCACCTCAGTTCACCTGATTTGGCACCAACTAGATCCCAGAACTGCCTCTGAATCCCTCCCTTTATCTTTTTCTGGATCTCAAACATATCTTTCTTCTCCTCACTTAATCAATCAGCACGTCTCTCTATTGCACGCACGCTATGCTAAAAGCACCGTATCAGGCCCTGGTTAGTGGGTGGATAAATAAAGAGAAAATAACCTTTCCCTCTGTGTGTCTGATCACTTCCTGCCTCGTGGCCTCTGAGGGCTATGCCATCCCTCTCCTTTCCAGACTCTTTAACCCTTTCCTCACGTTGCTTCTGTTTCCCTTTCCTGTAACTATCTATAAGCCTCTCTTCTGGTTGACATCAATGCAAGAACTTCACTTGATCCCTCTGGGCTTTCCTTCTATTGGCAAATTTCTTCCTTCTGTAGTTTTAGCTTTCCACGTTGTATCCAAATGAAATGAAGAAATCACTAACCCAGTGGACTACTGTCCAAATATGGAATCGAATGGCTGACAAATTAGAGGGTACCCTTCCAACAAGGCGGAGCGAGTATCTGTTAGGGCTGCCGTTCCTGGATGTGATTCCCGAAACGGAAAGGAAGTTATAATCAATGACCTCCAAGTTCCTTCCAACTTGATTCTGTCCTTTTTTAAACCTAGTTTTATTACAATCTCCACTTTTCCAGCTACTCCCTACTGAACCCCGCCTGTGAATGCATAACTTTCTCAAAAGGAAGTTAGTCTCTCCAAGTGCTCAAATTTCATTTCTCTGTTTTGAATGTGTTCTTGCATCCTGACACCCTGACTACATCCTTTTCTTGAAGCATTCTCCTCTCTGTGCAACATGCTAATTCTTAATGCCTCACTGTTTTCGATTTTTTTTTTTTTTTTTACTGGTTTCTTGTCTTCCTTTATGGAGACTTTATTTAAACTTGGGAGTTTGGTTCATATATATGTTTGTGACTTTACAAGTGTAGTTACTCAGACATTCCTGTATCCTCACACTCGTGTCATGACAGCGACGATGAGGATAATGGTGATGATAATTATTTGCTCACATGACTCCACCTTAGTAAAGATAGATCTCAAACTTTCCATTTCTACAGGGATTTTTTAAACCTCTTTACAGACCTGTGCATTTATTGTGGTTGGATCATCAATACTATGATAGTAAACTTTGGGCTTGTGACTCTCTCCCTTAAATAGACATCCTTCCCAAGTCCATCCATTGCTATCAATGGCAATACCATGCTCAGTCTTCAACCAAACTCAGTATATTAGATTCATTTTGAATTTATTCTTCTTTTACCCCCAATATATCATTTTTACCCAAGTCTTGCAATTTCCATCATCTCGATTTCATTCAAACATGAATCTTAATTTCTTTCTCCATAGCCAGTGCACAAATCTTTACTGCCTTCTACTGGGCTGCAGAGTATCTCCTGGTCAGTTCTTCTGGCTTCCAACTCCACTTTGGTACCAGTTCATCTCACAAAGAAGTTTGAGTAGTCTTTCAAACAGTTTTCTGTCATGGAACTCACCTGTTAAAATCCATAATAACTTCTTGCTGCCTCTCAATATAACACCAAATTTTGGTATCTTCACACATTCAAGGCCCTTCTCCAACTACATTCCATTTTCTTCCACTTGTTCCCTGAACACATCTCAAGTTCTAATCAAATTCATCTTTCTGGCAATCCCTGTACAAGAACATTGTTCACACAGCAGTCTTCCACTCTGGAATTTTTCATTCATTCCTTCCAAAACTAGGTCTTACTAATCTCTCAAAATGCACATGCATCTGATGGCAATCTAAGGCAGATCTCATTTGTTCCTGATATTTCCTCTGCTCTGAGATCCTCCCTCAGTGGTGTCAATTTCAGGGAAGTACAGATATTCCCAAAAAAGACTGCCAGTAGGCTATTGTTTGATGGCCCGTGTTACCCCCGTGAGTGGGCTTTGCTTTCTGACACAGGTGCGTGGTGTTATGCCTCTCACCAGCAGAGCCACATGGAATCTAATGTATGTGGTTCGTTGCTGAGGTTGGATGCCTGTGTCATTTTCAGATTAGAAAGTTTTCTGGAAAAGGATCCCTCCATCGTGCCCTCAATGAATAATAAAGGTGAAGTAAAAAGGCAATCCGAGAACTTTTTGACATCGTGGGTTGATGAATCCACTTTGACACAATCATGTTGATGTAGCTGTTTTGACATCAAAACGGCACTTTCAATATATAAAATTGCTATTTTCTTTGTTGTGTCATTACTAATTAACATGTGAAACCAATATCCCTGACCCTTACTATACCCTGAACTCTCACCATGATGCATATTTTAAAACACTGAGAGTCAGCGGCTAAAATATTATGTCAAAGCCATGTTTCCATGTCAAAAATTCCTGGCATTAAAATGACTGTGCCAAAGCAGCCAGATCTAAATGTCATGACACAATTTCTTTCTGGTGAGCTGGTGAGTGTGGGATGAGAACTGACAACAGAGCTCAGAGGAAGGGAGGAGCACTGGTGTATTCAGGGGTCTCAACGCTGGAGGAGCAGACACCCCAGAGGAATTGTGGCCACTAGGTCTGGTTCCCAGTGAAGAAGTCATTAGAGGTAGACTCCTACGTCACTGGACCCTTTAGCAAGTATTCTTCATGAGCATAAAATGGATGGATAATCAGACCCCTGCACAAGGGTTTAAGTTGCCTGATGCTCTTGGATCTATCAAAGGCCAAACGTGGGGATGAGTATTCATTCATGTCTCCTCCAGAGCAAGAAGCAAAGTTATAATGGAAGAGAACTTGGTTCAGGGAGTCCCAACAGTATGATCATCAGTGTTATCAGCAGTGTATTTTATATTTCTTCAAAAGAAAGTTCCCTAGCATAGGAATACAGGGAAAGGGGAAAGGGAGGGGAGGGGAGGGGGGAGTATGGGTGGAGGGAGGGCAATTGGTGGGA